>AWWV01011010.1:0-18420 GCA_001974805.1 Corchorus capsularis
CATTCACATCTTATAAGTTACTATAAGATGCCAACAAAAATAGTTAAAACAATTTTTTAACAGAAAATCACAGGGGTTGAATTTTCTTGCATTAATTAATTCACCAAAGCACAATGTTTCCTGATTTCACCTTGAGTGCCAGTAAGAACAAGAGCTTTACCCATCTTCACCATTGACTGAGCAAAATCTTTACCAAAAGTAGATCCATGGGTTTGAGCTTGAAGGAATACATAAGCTTTGGTCTCTGGATCATCAAGAAGGGCAGCATCAGATTGGAAGAGCCCTCTTCTTTTAGCGACAAGAGTGAAGTAATCCTCGTCAAAAGTCTTGAAGCTTCCAGGGTCCATCTCAACAAGGGTAGTTGTGTCTGCAGGCTTGCACTTTTGCTTCAACTTGACAATGTAGTTTGGATCCAATGTTGGGTCAGTGTCACCTCTTCCGGTGAAATTGTAGAGACGGTTGCTGAATCCACCGCAGTGAGATGTTCCGATGGTGTGTCCTCCTGTATAATTTAGCGCCACTTGTTATTTATTAAAAGAGTGCTGGATATTTAGTTTCAGTATCGAGTTTGAATCTCAGGAATTAAAAGAGTGTTGGATGTTTAGTTTCAGTATTGAGTTTGAATCTCGGGAGCTAAAAGAGTGTCGGACATTTAGTTTCAGCATAAATTTCAGGAATTAAAAGAGTGCTGGACATTTAGTTTTAGTATCGAGTTTGAGTCTCGGGAATTAGTAAGTAAAAAATATTGAACATATATATACCTGACAAAACGGCCACATCTTTTGTGTTTAGACCTTTAGCAGCAAAGAATGCCTTGAGAGTTGATATGTTGTGGAAAGGAGCTGGCAATTCTGCAAAAACCTGATTCATGATTGAAACTCTTCCGTCTCTTCTTCCAAGGGGAACTGGCCAGAATGGTCCATGAATCTGAAGACAAATTTAAAGCAGAATTAGATGAACATGTATATTATAGCTTTTTATTAGCCTTTTTACCCTTGAATTATGGGACTAAGGACAATTTCTCCCTTAAACTAAAATCGAAACAATTTGTCCCATGAACTTTCCAAATTCAAGACAATATGCCTCATATGTCAGGAGGTAAAATGACTTGAATTTGGAAGTTCAAGCGGCAAAATGTCCTGATTTGAAGTTGAGAGGGCAAAATGTCCTTGATGCACTAGTTTAGGGGGCAAAAAAGCTAATAAGCCTTAGGTTTTTATACAATTTAGAGAATTGGGAAATGGAAATTAACCTCCAAAACTGCATCTCGAGCAACTAAGGCAAGGATATCAGCACAGGAAACAACACCGGGACAGGCTTTTTCCACAAGGGCTTTTACATTGTCAATTATATTGAAACCTCGTAAACTCAAGTTGGGGATTGCAGCTTTTTCTGCTGGGTTGTTGGTTGTTCCATTCAGAAGCACTGATGCATCACATCCCTGTAAGAAAATTACAAAACCCAACTTGTTAAAAATGCTTGTTGTTCATATTTCATAATCTTATGTTATTATTAATGTCGGGAAAAATGAACTTACTCTGACGAAGCAGTCATGGAAATGCATACGAAGCAAAGGAGCAGCAAGAGATGGAGCTATAGAAATGACACGATGAATTTCTTTCCTAACAATATTCCCCAAATCTGGGCAAGTCTTGGAATAATAATCAAGACTCAAGCCTTGTGCATTGGTCTGGTCTAAGACCAGAAGAACAAGAATCAGCTGAAAAGTGAGGAAGGAGACAAGTTTTTGCCCTTTAGCCATTATTGTTCTTGATTAATTGAGTTGTTTAAGTGATACGGTAATGAAAAAAAGATGGGTTGTATTTATAGTTAAGCTTGCTTATTGCCTTAGAACGTGTCAGTGTGACAAATGTCATTAGATTAATAATTGAGTTTATGATTGGATTTGATAAGGTCAATAACTATAAAGAGCTGACTTCCAATACAAATTACTATACTATCTTAATACTTCTATTCATTTGCGTCTCTCTTCTTCTCTCTGTTTTTATTTTTTCTTCTCTGTTTTTTTTGGAAAAAAATAAAATTAAAACGTCATTGATTCTGTTGACAATTTTAGTAGTAGTATTTATAAATGATTTTACCAAAAAAGAAAAAAAGAGATGAGGGTAGCTAGAGAGAAGAGATAGATTTTCAGCTTAGTATATGCAAGGAGGAAGTCAATCATTTCTATATTAATTCCCATTACCATTTCTATGTTTTTCTCGATTTAATCCATTTCTTTCTTTAAAGACAATGCATTATGCTTAAGCATTAAATAGGATTTGTCTTTTAATTTAGTATAGATCGTTAAAATTTGAATATTAGTCATGACTGAAATTAAGAGTTCAACATAATAAACACTCTTCCAACGATCATGACATTATCATTACCATTTCTACAACCTAATAAGCAATATATACAAAATGAAAAAAAGAAAAAAGAAGCATATGATTATAGGAAAGAGAAATGAAATTAAAGATTGTAGTTTAAACAGCTTGTCTATCAATCTCAGCTTGCAAATTAATTGCAACTATGTAAGCTGTAACACTTTAGGGATTGTTGACCTTTCAATAAAAGAACATGCATGCCTAAGCACATGATCTCATTGGAATCTTAGAATTTATTAATGATCACTATGTTAAATATAATGTTTCAACTTGATTTTAACATTGATCTGTTTTGGCAGTCAATGAATTGATTGACACCTCAACAAACAAAGATATATATTATATATGGTCATAATAACCATATGCATCTGCAAATTATGACAGAGATGTTGATGGTAAATTGGTAATTAAAAATTAAGGAAAAACATTCATATAGTTAATTTTAATTTATTTTAATACTGTTTATCCCCTCATTCATGCATTCCATGTTTTCTTGCTTCTGCCTGATCTATTTGTTTAGTGGGTAAAGGAATTAAAAAAATTGGCTACAATTATTCATGACCAAAAGACAAAGGCCAATACTAATATTTTGTTTTGTAAGTTGTAACCATTTCTTGGCATGTCTCATACATAATTACATAAATCAAATATTTTCTGTCATTATATTACCCACCCCAAAGTCGAAACTAGCTTAAAATCTTGAAATTTCTAATATAAAAATTATGGACCATGAAATTCAAACTCACATGAACAACTTTATCTCAACACATAATTAATTAGTTACAAGATTTTAATTAAATTGAAAACTAAAGGATCGTGTCAAGCACAATACCATTTAATTTAAAAGTGAAACAAAATACAACTATATATAATATACCGTGTGGTATTGGCCTATATTGGCATTTGTTCAATTGCAATTAATTCCTTGTAATCTCCTTTTGAGAAATTGTTTAATTCATTGTCATTATAATAAAAAATCATGAGGAAAATGAGTTTGCTTGCTGCCAAAGTAAATGACAAAGAATTAAGCATTTTCATTAACATATACCCATTATTAGATCTAATCTAATGCCAAAGCTCCAAATTCTTCCAACTACTTGACTGGTCTTGTTGGTCCCCTCCAATAATCAAACTCTGTAATATGGCTGAAGTTTCAGATCACATGGTGTTTAGTTGCAGATTCCGTCCCTAACAACCAAGCCATGGAAAAGTTTGAGTTTGGTTCTTGATTAAACAGCTGTTAAAGAGGATGTTGGTGGAAAGTGGAAACCCTATACCTGCATTTTGGTAGTATATTTTGTTGGGTTTGAGAGCATGTCATGCATTAATTTTCTAATTCTATGGGTAGGGAAGAGACACTGTGTGCTTCCATATATATTCTCGGTGGCCTGCTGCCACACCAGCCATATGGCCTAGCTTAGGAAACTTCCATTTTCGAAGTCGATTGGTGTAATTATAATAATTTAATTAATTAATTAACTAGTGATTAAGTTTGTACAGTTGTTGGTGAAATTGTACTTCTAATTTTGGTACTAATAACAGATTGTATAAGAATAAGAGACTAAATCAAATTTGTCATCATCATCTATAAACTAAATCAATTCTCTGGGAATTAGGCAGCAATCACTTTCAGTACTCACCAATTAAAAACACACATTTACATTTTTAGTGGATTTTTTTTTTTGGTAAAATTTAGTGGATGTTTTTGAAAGTGTCATATGTTTGAAATTAGGAATTTGACATTCTATCAGAAAAAAAGTACTACCGATATGTACCAAAAAAGAAAAAAGTACTACCGATTATGTAAAGCTTGTAATTAAAATTTTTAAAGACAAAATTAATTCATTAATTAATTTCTAATGTAATAATTTGCTAGGCGCACGGTGAAAGAAACTAATAAATAAAAAGTAAAAATCAATTTAACCTTTTTTCCAAATTTATTTAATTCAAGTAATTAAGAAATTTTCCCCCAAACTTATATTTGAAAATTATATTTTTAAGTTACAAATTGAAAAAACACACACACACACTCTATATAGAAGATAATATTTTTTAAAAGAAAATATCGATTCATGATATGTGTGTGTGTGTGTATGCATGTATGCACACATGTGGTGGATACATGCATAAGTTACCATTGTGCAAATGCTTACACGGAAACTCAACTAAATATGGTAAAAATACAATGAAAACTCAATCTAATTCCGATGTCAAAACTAAGAGAGAGTTGAAGTACTATAAGGTTTTGAATCCCTTATCCCCTAAGACTTAGCTATAGATGATGACGATGATATTAAAAATGAAAATTTTAAACAATATATATAGAGACTTGCTCTTCTCAGAAAATACAGCTATTAATAATTAATGCTCTTGCTTTTGTAAAGGATATATTGAGATTTGAGAAGCAATCTTGCACAGTAGTAGAAGCAAGAATATACAAGCCTTTGAATTTTCGAATGACCATTGCAATTTGCCGAAAATGAAAATGATAGAGAAGAATTTGGAATGTTGATGGAAAGGGTTCCTGTGTTATTTATAACCTTAAACCTTAAAGCATTCTTATACTTAATTAAAATAAAATAGAATATATTAATTTTCTTTCAATGCGTATGGTGCAGGGTAATAGTTGACTTCTTAAGTTGATTATAACCAATTATATAATAATATAACCCATTAACAATCAATTTTTGAGATGTTTATAAATATACACTTTATAATTAGCTTTCTTGCAGTTTTGGGCAAAGTTTATGCATATGTCGGTCCAATTATCCTTTTTTTTTCCCTATAGCTCAAAGTTATAAAGAAATAAAATTTGGAAAACGATGAGGCTGCTCTAATTACTTCACAAAGAGTTCGATTATTTTTTTTTTTTTTACATAAGAGCGGTCAAAGACCGCTTTAATTAATAATGATCCTAGACCTAATTACACCAAACATATCCTCCTGAATAAACCTTGTTAAGGTTCCTGGAGGGTGAACCAACTTAGTTACATCAAAAGGCCTTTGATATGCCTAGTTTGTCAAAAAATCTGTACACATATTAACTTTACGATAAATATGAACAAGACTACAATTTCAATCATGTTGATGGTAGTTAAAGGGCATCAATCCAAAAAGCTAATTTCCATTATTTTTCTCAGTATAGTACTTGCATTAATTGCATAAGTCCACTCTTTTATGTTAATTTAATGTGTCCCTCGAACGAAGTAACATGTTTTTTTGGCATTGATCCCGGAAGTATACTCACATTTTTCTTTGTCTTTTTTTTTTTTTGGTTCATGTTCTTTCCATTTACTGTATAAAGCTTGTGATGATTGGATGTTTGGGAAAATATGAATTCCGTTGAATACTTCTAACACAAATGAAATGAAAATCTAATGAGAATGGGAAGTGAATTAATGCAATTAGAATCTCTGGGTCTCTTTCACAAAAATTCTGTTTCAAAGCATTACTTTAACGAGCAATGCTGCAAATTGCAAAACAGATTTACTAATTGGCATGATTTTTCATATTCATCTAATTAACATGACTCCTCCTCACTCATAAAATTACCAAGATATTGTAATTAATTTGCATGCATTTCCATTTCAAATTTCAATCTCAAACAAGGAAAAAAAAAAACTTCATAAAATTTATTGTTAATTACTTTAACTTGGTTTTCATTTCAAACAAAAAATGAAGGTTACCATTGTTGCCTGGGGTCGTGAATTTGGCATGGAAATTGGATTCCAGGAATCTGTTTTATCAATCAAAAGAAAGCTAGAACAATTCCTGGGAATTCCAGTAGGAGGACAAATTCTGTCTGTATTTGGTTGGGAACTTGTTGATGGACTAGACATGGAAGATTACCCCATTGTTTCCCATGGCACAAAAATTGACCTAACTCTCAAATCCCTCTCACCCCAATTCCCCCATTGCAACAAAATCCAAATCACAGTCAAATTCTCAGCCAAACAAGTCACAATTGAAGTTGACAGAACAGAAACAGTTCGAAGCCTAAAAGAGAAAATCCACATTGTTGATGGCACCCCAATTAGAAGAATGTCACTTTACTTTTCAGGAATTGAATTGGCTGATGATTTCAGGAATTTGAGTGAGTATGGGATTTCTGAATTTTCTGAAATAATTGTTTTCCTTAAAAATATGAATCGTTTAAGCAGGGAAAATCAGCAGACTCCAGCTAGGAAACTTGAGATTGTGTTGCAGATGTCTTCAAGCTTGATTAATGCAGCTACAATTCCATTGGAAATTAAGGATTCCAGCACTGTTAATGAATTGAAACAGTTGGTTTTGAGTAGGAAAATCCTTCCCCAAGATGATTATTTGTTCATTCATAAACAGAGAATTATGCGTGAGAATTGTAGCCTTAAATGGCATGGTGTTGAATCTGGGGATTTTCTCTATGTGTTTAGAGGCACTGTTACTCGTGGTGGATATTGAGTTTTTAAGCTTAGTGCCAAACTGCCCTTTTCTATATTTTAATATTACTAGGAAATATATTAAGTAATTCTAATTGTAACTTTGATTTCAACTTTAAGGGGAGCCATTAACATGATATAATAATCTTGATTACATTGCTACAAAGGTGATGAATTGCTTACATGTTTTTAATCTGTTAAATTTGTGTGGATTGAGCATCTGTTGTTGTCATAAAGGAAGAAAGACAACTGAAGCAGAAAGCAAAGAAGTAGCCCAGTTTAAGGTTTTGATTGCAAATTTTGAAGATGTTTGTTTTCATTAATCCTCAATTAATTCATGAAACAGGAAATCCGTCTTACAAATGATGCTAAACATTCAATATTTCTCAGCTGAATCTTCATTTTAAGCTTCTAAGAAGTCCCCAAACTCATCACTTCGACAGGAAGGAGTTTAAAACTCCCACATCGCTAATTGAAAGGAACTCTCACTTATTTATATACGCTGTGACCACTGGTTTTGTTCGCCGAGCTTGGTAACGTGAGCTTGTGACCCAAATGGGGGCATTAAGGTGGTGGAACATTGGTCCGGGTCTCTGGGTCGGGTCCTAATTGGTCCATCGGTGGCTTGCCCGTTCCAAGCCAAGAGTTGAGCCATGGGACTTGAGTAAAGACTCTGGGTGTCGTGGCTCCTAGAGAGGTGGGTACTGCGTGAGGCTGGTTTCACAGAGCAGCGAAGACCACCCGCTCTTGGCAGTGGAAGGATAACAGGCCTTCGCCACTTGGATCTAACATGGCTCAGCGAGCCGTTCCTAACTGGACCATCACCTTTTTGCTACCTTTCGGTTTTCTTTTTTTTAATTAAAAAAAGGGGCTATTGAAATTAAAAAATGGGCCAAGCGGACAGCCCAACCGAGCATCGTTTTTATAGTGTATGGGTTCTTAAGTTGTTTGGTCGAAACAATGGAAGAAAATCATATAAAAAAATAATGATATTGAATTTATTGTATTTAACGTTGAATTCGTAAACAGAGAAAAGACAATGTGTTAAGAGCAGCCGGCTGAAGCAATTAGAAAAGTAGAAAACCAAAACCCCCACTCACTATTACGACATTAAAAAAAAGAAAAAAATCTCTTTCTTTATAACGAAATTTTCTTTTGCTTTGGCGTTTTCTTCCTCAGAAGTTTCAATTCAACTGATCAAACCATCTCTTTTTTGATTCTTCACCATGAACGACTTACTCACGGTGAGTCTCAGGCAACAGGCACTTTAGTTTTTCTTCTTCATTCATCAATCCTACTTTACTTTGTTAATTAAATTAAGATGATGAAGTTATTGGGTTTTGTTTGTTTTGCTTGATCAATCCTTTTCTTTTTGGGAATTTGATGCTGAACTGGGTGTTTAGTTTTGGGTTTCTTGGATTTTTTTTGGAACTGGGTTAGTCTTTCCTAGTTTTTGAGGACTATCATGGCGTAGTTAATTCTATTTTTTGAGGATGAAAATTCCAACTTTTTTTAGTCAAAGTTGTGTTCACTATATTTCAATAAATTATATTCTAGCACCAAGTTGATTCCTTTCCAATGATTTTCTTCTTTCTGTTTGTTTTGTTACTTAGAATTTACTGGGAAGTGCTTTTGTTTTTGGTTTATTCTATGTTCAAATAGTTGGAACCAATATATGTACTATGCTCAGGCTTTGAATGATCTTTGTAATATATGAAAAGGAAAATGTTTACTTTTTACTTGCACTGAAGTGGATTGAGGTGATATTTTGGTTATGCTTGCTTGTTCTAGCAGTTCTTTTTCACTTTGACAATTTGATTGTGATGGCTTTATTATGCTTTGTTTTCATATTGAACTTATGATTACTATTATGCTTTGGATAAGGATTCATTTGTTGGCGATGCCCGGGGCCATGGTGATATTGAAATGGGAAGACAGGGTCCTGAAAGTAGCTCCGACATGGGAATGGAAGCTTTCAATAAGCAGGTCTGGCAGATGCTTACAAAACCAAAACGAATTAGCTGCTATCTTAGTTGATTGTGATGGCGAATTGACTTATTCGCAACCTTATGCTTAAAGCTTGAAAGTTATTATCAATTAAGTTAAACTGAAGAGTAGATATCTGCTAACATAGCTAGACTTCTTGAAGCTCTTTTGCTCAGATCATCTTTGCTTATTGTGGCTCTTTGTATAATTTATCTTCTCTTTTAGTGAAATTCATCTATTGCTTTACGCCCTTGTTTTTTGTGTTACAGATACAAGAGGTTGAGAAACAGGTGGAGAAGCTCTCGGTTTTACTTAGAAAACTCAAGGTATTTAGGATATTTACTTGATAATATTATGCCATTGCAGGTTGTTCTGAGATATTCTTGTTCTATGTTTTGGCATACTAAAGTCTCTGACATGTATTATCAATTACATGTGCTCTGTCCATCTTACCCACGCCTCTATGAAATTTATGCTATTCTCTTCCTTAAGATAGATGAGTATTGGCAATCTGTCTGGCTTGCACGATTCTAAAGTCAAAATGTTAGAAATTTTAGGTTTTGTCCTATAAAACGTCATCTGTATTATGTTTTTTAAGTAGAACCTCTAGATGTTCTGAACTTTATTACCAGGGACTTGCTCTAGTAATTTTGGATATCCTTTTCTGCTTCTTAGGTCTACTGCACCGTGTAAATCTCTTTGAGAGTAGTGTTCAGCATATTAATACGCTGTTTATCATCAAAATGTGCATGTATCTAATGTGAACTTCGTACAGGAAGCTAATGAGGAGTCCAAGGCAGTTACAAAGGCATCTGCCATGAAAGGTAAAAAGCCTTTTACTTCCGTTTTACTAAATATCAGTATTGTACATTAACAATATGTAGGCTATAGCTCAGTTACTCACCTCACTATAACTATCATCCAACTTAGCTTTACACTTTTAGTGGTTGAGTTGCTTGATAAAAATGGGTATAACTAAAGTTTTAGCAGCACGAAATCTGAGAAATGGAGATACTTCTTGTGCAGTTATCTATTATCAATTCCTGAAAACTTGCCTAATTTTTCACGTGATTTAGTTTGATATTGTCTAAATGTTATATAATTTATTGAAGCTATCAAGAAGCGAATGGAGAAAGATATTGACGAGGTTGGAAAGATAGCTCGTAATGTCAAAGCAAGATTAGAAGCAATCAACAAAGATGTAACTCTTTATTCATTTTCTTTTCAAATGTCTTAATTTTCAGGCTCTAAAGCCATGCAATTGAAGACTATTATCTTATTTCTTCCCTTTATCTCCAGAACTTAGCGAATCGGCAGAAACCTGGATGTGAGAAGGGAACAAGTATTGACAGATCCAGGACGAATGTTACAAAGTGTGTTGCAAATGCTCAGTCCTTTTCATTTTTTTTCCTTAAAACCAAGTTGATTCATACTTTTCTTATCATTATCATCATCATTACCTTTTCCAATTGCAGTGCATTGGCAAAAAAATTCAAGGATTTGATGATAGAGTTTCAGGTATATTTGTACATCATTCTTGGCATCTTCTTAAATACCACTAGTATATATTTTCTCATCATAATATTCTGCTTCAGACTCTCAGACAAAAGATCCAGGATGAATATCGAGAGGTTGTGGAGAGAAGGGTCATTACAGGTTAGAATATGGGGCTTACAAGTAATCTAATATTCTTTCCTGAATCATCTTGTTACTGTTCACTGCACTTAATGCTTTTTTTTTAACTTGCTATTTGAACAGTCACTGGGTCCATACCTGATGAACAGGTGAGCCTAAGCTTGCTGTTAGATCCTTGGCTCTTATTCATATGGATATTATTATAATCAGAAAAAAAATCTATTTTGTTCTCAGACAATTGACCGCCTCATTGAAACTGGAAACAGTGAGCAAATCTTCCAGAAGGCAATTCAAGAACAGGGACGAGGACAGGTAGGATCCTTTGACGTTTAACACTTATTCACTTTGAGGATTCACAATTGTTTGCGTATAGTACTTTGTATTATGCTTTGTTATTAGAATTTTGGTATTGGACTATGGTTGTAGGTACTAAATACAGTCGAGGAAATCCAAGAAAGGCATGATGCCGTGATGGAAATTGAGAAAAAACTTCTTGATTTGCAACAGGTAAAGCTACATTAAGCCCTTAGCAGTTTGCATGTATGATGATCTAACCAAGAAAAATTTTCTGATGCGACCTTTATTTGTCAGATTTACCTTGACATGGCAGTTCTCGTTGAAGCCCAAGGAGAAATTTTAGATAACATTGAAAGTCAGGTTTGTTCTTGCTTCTCTGATCTCTTGGAATGGGTATTTATTGTGTGCATATAAGGTCAAAGGATGTGTTTTGTTTGGTGTTGTGTGTTAATGGAATCTTGTTCAGGTTTCAACCGCAGTCTCTAACGTCCAGTCAGGGACAACTGCACTTCAAAATGCAAAGAAACGACAGAAGAGTACACGAAAGTGGACGTGCATTGCCATTATTATTCTCCTAATCATAGTTGCTGTTATAGTTGTTGGAGTCCTAAAACCTTGGAGGAGTAGTTAGGCTGTTTGAGTTTCTTCCTTCTTGTTGCTTGATCATGTAGTTATTCAGAAGCACTAGTTATGCTTGTGTCAACAGTTGCATCTTCCACCTTGCATCATTCCTTTTAACTTGTTTTTAGCATTCTTCTTTGATCTGCTTCCTTCTTTAATTAAGGTGTGAAGTTTGGTTTGTTATTTTTGAGGTGATTTGAAGCACACCTATACAACTAACAGCTTCCCTTATTTGTGGAAACTATCCTCTTTTCTTTCCTTCTAATCCAGCCACATTTTTTTTTTCTGATAATGTGATTTATTCTCTTTAGCAATTTCATTTAGTGCTTATTTTTCTTTTAATCATATTATCGATATTTCTTCGTGCATTCTTATATCAAGTAAAGACTGCCATAACTGGGGAGATAGCTTCTTTAGGCTGATTGATTATTATTAATAATAATGTTTTGTGAGCTATGCCTATTTTACTTAGGCTCAATTTGCAATATATTCCGATTTGGTTCAACTCAAATTGAAATAGCCAACCAAGTCATGATTGAAAATTCTCCTATCCTACCCTACCACCACCTGAAAATTCATCAACTTTTTTTAATCTTTTGTATATTATTTATACATTGATTAAACCCAATTTGATTAATCTCAATTAATCAAGTAGATTTTACATTATTTCTGTTACCTAACATTTTATTTATGATCTGAATTTGTTTTCTTGTGTTCATTGCTACTTTTTCTTTTATTGAAGAGAAAGGCATTTCTTTTATTGGCCCATTGGGTAGCTAGGGAATTCAAGCTTTACTTACCTTTGGGCTTTTGATGGATTTGGCATGACCCCTAATTCTGGTTTGTTTCATGGACGATAGACAAACAAATGTCCTTCCTAGTTCTACATTACTTTAGAGAAAATTTAAACAGATTCATTATCCTTTTCTTAAGAATACTTCGTACGGACATGTCAAAGGAAATTACCATATATATACTTTTTGCATACTAAACTCAGTATCATGTCTCATTTTATGTAGATCTCTATTTGTTGGATGGTCTAGAAACTTATCGTTCTCTTAGAGACGAGTATTATGCATCAATCATTGAACTAAATGTTTGAACACCACAATGTGCAATTTTAGTTTCTATCTTTAGGATTCATGTAGAACCCATCACATTTGAATTCATCAGATTTGAAATTTTATAAATATATATGGTGAATTGGTGATTGGTGAGAATAATCCTTGGGAGAACTTGGCTATGTAATGTAACCATTGTCTGGATAATATTATTGCTTTTCGGCCTAAAACATTTGGATAAGCCCTTGGAGAACTTGGCCATGTGCTATTATTTTTTTATTTAATTTTTGGATAAATAGTTAAATACCATGTGCTATTATTATCTTCACATCACTTTATTGCTTTTTGGGCTAAAATATGACTAGATAGGTCACTTTCTCACCTCTTGAATCTCGACCACTAGTCCATTATCATTATTTTATTATTACATTTCGCTTCAAAAAGTTGATGGAATCTTATAACTGGGTAATCTTTTGTTTGTTCGTATATATATAGGTTTCAAATGCAGTGGACCATGTGCAATCAGGAACAGATGCTCTCAGAAATGCAAAAAGCTTACAGAAAAAGACAAGAAAATGCATGATGATCTCCATAATCTTGCTCCTCATTATACTCATCATTGTGCTCTCAATTTTGAAGCCATGGAAGAAATGAAACAACAGGAAATGGTGATTGATTCCATCTCTTCATCCTTTCTCCTTCATTGCACCAGTGAATCTATATATATAGCAACAAACAATTATAACAGGTTCTGATGATTTTTTTTTCTTTTTTCTTTTTCCCATCTGCATTATGTTTTTTTCACACATAGAAATAGAAATAATGTAAAGTTGCACAGTTGGAAAATGCTTTACCTCCAATATATATGTTTATCATTTTAGCTTGTAATAATATACTGTGTCCCAATTCCACTATTAGCTGAAATTAGTAATTGTCATGAATTCTGTGTGCATTTGATACCAATTGGTGAATTCCCATGTTAAATAATGGCTGCATTAATTCTAGTTAGGAAATCAGGCATCTATGGAATTGGAAAGGGTTTTGTTATCTGAAAAGATAAGAGTTGAACAAGCAAGTTCATGTGTTGCAATCAGCATTCAGGTTTCAATATTCCATCGGTGCTTTTGGTTTCAATATCTCCAATATGTTTACTAGTTAGAACTATACTAGGACTCTGCTCGCGCCTCGCCACGGGCAGGTGTTTGTAACTTGTTAATGATGAAGGGATTTAGATTTCATGGAGTAAAGCCTGAAGAAATAAAATAAAGTAAAAAAAAAAAAAGATGGGTGAGAAGTTCCTTGGTAGATGTGGATGCATGGTTGGATCTTAGGCCACCAATGGAAAGCAATTGGGTATAACAAAGCATGGTTTTTGCAAAGAATCTCCATTCGAGGGTTAGGAAGCAACATAATTTTGTTCAAGTTAAATAGGCGTTATCATTTCCACTAAGAATTAAACATAGGTATAAAATTAAGCAATGTGTGAAACTCAAATGCAGTATCGTGTGATAAAATTTAAGAGAGAGATTTCTTGAGAAGTATAAAGTCGTATTGTGTGAGAAAATTTAAGCTAAAAAATATAAATGTTTATATGAAGATAGTAGAAAAACCAAATGGAGATAGAATTTTATTGATCTTTGATTTGCTTCGTAGAGATCTGTGACATGGTGATAGCAGAAATAAAATGAAATTGACATGTTGACTGAATCAATGCATCTCGGTGGGATTTGGAAGTTGTGGAAAAGGGTTGGGAAATTATTATTAATGTAGTAAGAAATCGGCATCATAATAATACTCTGGGATTTGGAAGTTGTGGAAAAGGGTTGGGAAATTATTATTAATGTAGTAAGAAATCGGCATCATAATAATACTGTCTCAGTTCCTAATTAGATGTCCACTCTTGGTCAACTAACACTAAACTTTGACCATTATTTATAAAAAAAATATGTAAAATTTAATTTTAAAAAAATATATGCTAAAAAGTTTATAATTCAAAGTTTATAAATGTTATTTTTAAAAATGATTTTGCTTTATATTTTTTTTATAAAAAATGGTCAAAGTTTAGCTTTATTGAACAAGAGTGGACATCTAATTGGGGACGGAGGGAGTAATTAATTAGTCAACTAACCATCAGAGGAAATATTGGTGTTGATTAAAAAAAGTGCATCCCGTTTGTGTTCTATAGCAAGTTTTTAGGAGTTCGAATATGGGAATTTAACTGAAATGAGTTATCATTTATGTCGGCTGAAATCTCAATTTGGTCCCCAAACTTTCGTGAAAATCGCAAATAAAGGCCCAACTAAAACAAAGGTCAATTAAGGGTCCCAACTCATTGAAAAAGCTCATTTAAGTCTAGTCTAAGTATTGAAAAGCACGCGCCGTTAACTTTAACAGAATAATGACATGGCGTTAACTCCTTTTTGTCCCTAATATATTTTTTCATATTTAATTTCATTTTTTATTTTCAAATTTTAAGGAAAGAAAATAAATTAAAAAGAACTCAGATTCCTCCGGCTAAATATCAGCGTATGCTAGGAATCAATGGAATCATAGCACAACGACCAATGTAAATCCATGAAATCTAAATTGAGATATCAGCAAATGTTGAATACCAGAATTTGAACCTCATTTCATCTGCTAGATATCAGCATATGCTAGGAATCATAGCCATCATAGTTTTTGGCTAAAAACGCGTTCTAGAGCCCCGGCTCAATTTTGCATGAATTTTGGCGCAAAGACTCCTTGAAATATCTATATTCATCGAAGCAAATGTCAGCCACATTGAATATAAGGATTTGTTTTTACGAGCATCTAAATCTTGTTTCGATTTAAGTAGTAATTAATTCAGAAAAAATTGGAAAAACGATATTGGAAGCGTGAAAAGCCCGTAAATGTTTTTGGCGTTGAATTATATATTTTTTTGAGTATTGTGGCAAAAATTTGAGAAAAAGCTTTTTCGGTCAATTTTTAGCCGAAACCATATACTAACGTTACATCACAATTTTTGGCTAAAAACGTGTTCCGGAGCCTTGGCTCAATTTTGCACGAATTTTGGCGCAAAGACTCCTTGAAATATCTATATTCATCGACGCAAATGTCAGCCACATTGGATATAAGAATTTGTTTTTACGAGCATCTAGATCATGTTTCGATTTAATTAGAAATTAATTCAGAAAAAATTGGAAAAACGATATTAGAAGCGTGAAAAGCCCGTTAATCTTTTTAGCGTTGAATTATATATTGTTTCGGAGTATTGTGGAAAAAATTGAGAAAAAAACTTTTCGGGTCAGTTTTTAGCCGAAATCGTATACTAACTATCACAGTTTTTAGTAAAATCGTGATCCGGAGCCCTGGCTCAATTTTGTATGATTTTTGGTGCAAATGCTCTTTGAATTATCTATATTCATCTAATCAAAATTCAGCCAAATTGGATATAAGGATTTGTTTTTTCGAGCATCTCAATCTTGTTTCAATTTAATTAGAAATTAATTCGGAAAAGTATGGAAAAACGATATTAGAAGCGTGAAAAGCCCGTCAATCTTTTTGGTGTTGAATTATATATTTTTCTCTGAGCGTTGTGGAAAAAAATTGAGAAAAAATTTTTCGGGTTAGTTTTTAACCGAAATCGTGTACTAATCGTCACAGTTTTTGGCTAAAAACGCGTTCCGGAGCCTCAGCTCAATTTTGCAAGAATTTTGGCGCAAAGATTCCTTGAAATATCTATATTCATTGAAGCAAATGTCAGCCACATTGGATATAATGATTTGTTTTTACGAGCATCTAAATCTTGTTTCGATTTAATTACAAATTAATTCAGAAAAAATTGGAAAAACGATATTAGAAGCGTGAAAAGCTAGATAATCTTTTTGGCGTTGAATTATAAATATTTTTCTGAGTATTGTGGCAAAAATTGAGAAAAAACTTTTCGGGTCAATTTTTAGCCGAAATCGTGTACTAACCATCACAGTTTTTGACTAAAAACGCGTTCCGGAGTCCCGGCTCAATTTTGCATGAAGTTTGGCGCAAACACTCCTTCAAATATGTATATTCATCAAACCAAATGTCAGTCACATTGAATATAAGGATTTGTTTTTACGAGCATCTAGATCTTGTTTCGATTTAATTAGAAATTAATTCAGAAATAATTGGAAAAAACGATATTAGAAGCGTGAAAAGTCCATCAATCTTTTTGGCGTTGAATTATATATCTTTTTTTAGTATAGTGGCAAAAAATTGAGAAAAAACTCTTTGGGTCAATATTTAGCCGAAATCGTGTACTAACCATCACAGTTTTTGGCTAAAAACGCGTTCCGGAGCCCCGGCTCAATTTTGCATGAATTTTGGCGCGAAGCAAAGACTTCTTGAAATATCTATATTCATCGAAGCAAATGTCAGCCACATTGGATATAAAGATTTGTTTTTACGAGCATCTAAATCTTGTTTCGATTTAATTACAAATTAATTAAGAAAAAATTGGAAAAACGATATTAGATGGGTGAAAATCCCGTTAATCTTTTTGGCGTTGAATTATATATTTTTCTGAGTATTGTGGCAAAAAATTGAGAAAAAACTTTTCGGGTCAGTTTTTAGCCGAAATCGTGTACTAATCATCACAGATTTTTGCTAAAAACGTGTTCCGGAACCCTGGCTCAATTTTGTATGATTTTTGGCGCACAAACTCTTTGAATTATCTATATTCATCGAACCAAATTTCAGCTATATTGGATATAAGGATTTGTTTTTTCGAGCATCTCAATCTTGTTTCAATTCAATTAGAAATTAATTCGGAAAAATATGGAAAAACGATATTAGAAGCGTGAAAAGCTCGTCAATCTTTTTGGCGTTGAATTATATATTTTTTTTGTGTATTGTGGCAAAAAATTGAGAAAAAACTTTTCTGGTCAATTTTTAGCCGAAATCGTGTACTAACCATCACAGTTTTTGGCTAAAAACGCGTTCCGAAGCCCCGGCTCAATTTTGCACGAATTTTGGCGCAAGGACTCCTTGAAATATGTATATTCATCAAAGCAAATGTCAACCACATTGGATATAAGGATTTGTTTTTACGAGAATCTAGATCTTGTTTCGATTTAATCAGAAATTAAATAAGAAAAAAATGGAAAAAAATGATATTAGAAGCGTGAAAAGCCCGTCAATCTTTTTGGTGTTGAATTATATATTTTTTCTGACTATTGTGGCAAAAAATTGAGAAAAAACTCTTCGGGTCAATTTTTAGCCGAAATCGTGTACTAACCATCACAGTTTTTGGCTAAAAGCGCGTATCGGAGCCCCGACTCAATTTTGCATGAATTTTGGCGCAAAGACTCCTTGAAATATCTTTTTCATCAGAGCAAATATCAGCAACATTGGATATAAGGATTTGTTTTTCCGAGCATCTCAATCTTGTTTCAAATTAATTAGAAATTAATTCGGAAAAATATGGAAAAACGATATTAGAAGCGTGAAAAGCTCGTCAACCTTTTTGGCGTTGAATTATATATTTTTTTGCGTATTGTGGCAAAAAATTGAGAAAAAACTTTTCTGGTCAATTTTTAGCCGAAATCGTGTATTAACCATCACCGTTTTTGGCTAAAAACGCGTTCCGGAGCCCAAGCTTAATTTTGCATGAATTTTGGCGCAAATACTCCTTGAAATATGTATATTTATCAAAGCAAATGTTAGCCACATTGGATATAAGGATTTGTTTTTACGAGCATCTAGATCTTGTTTCGATTTAATTAAAAATTAATTAAGAAAAAATTGGAAAAACGATATTAGAAGCGTGAAAATCCTGTTAATCTTTTTGGCGTTGAATTATATATTTTTTCTGAGTATTGTGGCAAAAAATTGAGAAAAAACTCTTCGGGACAGTTTTTAGCCGAAATCGTGTACTAACCATCACAGATTTTTGCTAAAAACGTGTTCCGGAACCCTGACTTGATTTTGTTTGATTTTTGGCGCACAAACTCTTTGAATTATCTATATTCATCGAACCAAATTTCAGCCATATTGGAT
>AWWV01011013.1:0-15539 GCA_001974805.1 Corchorus capsularis
TATTTTATTAGGGAAAGAGAGAGAGAGAGAGAGTATTATACATGGGCCGCATAGCCTTCCAACTATCTAACCCGTGTACAGCTTCACTTGTTGGTGAAG
Organism: Corchorus capsularis; assembly: GCA_001974805.1. Classification (NCBI taxonomy): domain Eukaryota; kingdom Viridiplantae; phylum Streptophyta; class Magnoliopsida; order Malvales; family Malvaceae; genus Corchorus; species Corchorus capsularis. The sequence continues at coordinate 100 of AWWV01011013.1, forward strand.
TAAGAGTTTCCTAAGAACCCAACATTAAAAATAAAAATATAATTAAACAGTGACCAACTTTCTATTTATTTTCTACAAATGGGTCTTACTTGCTTACTTAACTCTTGTAATTTCAAAACCAGACGTTCTTTCTTTTTCAATCTTTAATTTTCAAAGAAGAAAAAAGGACAGAATCTCAAGAGAGAAGACATTTCAAATGTATGAAGGGAAGGAAGGAAGGAAGGAAGGAAGGAAGAAAAGGAAAGGAAAGTTCTTTTCTTTGCTGCTGTGTTTGTTTAGAGAGAGAAAGAATCTGTATTTTATTGGAAAAAAACAAGAAGCAAAGAAGGTACACTTGGGAGAGCGATTTGAAATGTGAAGACATCAGAGCTGGCTTTTGGAACCTCAAATTGATTTTATTTCATTAATTTTAATACCTGTCTTGGTTTTTCTCCTCTATTTTTCTGATTGTTAATACCTACATTTGGCTATACAAAAATATATTCTCAATAAGGAGTAAACAAAATGGTTGCTATATCACAAATAAAAATAGATGATTTAAGCCAACACAATTTGATTAGAGGCCTTACTTAACAATGGCAACGGCATCCAGTTGCTGCCGGCTCATGAGAACACCCTGATCCCAGATCTCAATGCACCTGTAAGTATTGAGAGTGCAAACACAACTTAGACAAAAAAAGAGCAGTTGCTGCAGTTTGTGATAGTAGAAGATAATATACTACATGCTTGTATGCAAGATGCTTGATTCATAAACAATTATAAGTTGATAACATTTGCTACACATTCAACCGTCCATTAATTGGTATATATAACAGAAAAACAAAACGAGGAGTGATTAATCGTCTCATGTTTATAGGATGTAATGATAAGCCTGAATCTATATGATGTACTGATAAGCCTGAATAGGCCTGAATCTATATGATGTAACGATAAGCCCGAATTTATATGATGTAACGATAATCTTGAAAATGAAGTATATAATGTAACAATAAACCTGAATCTATGTGATGTAACGATAAACTTGAAAATGAACTATATGACCTAACAATGAGCTATATGATGTGACGATAAACCTAAAACCAAAATGAACTATATGCTATAACAATAAACCTATGCAACATCGAACCCAATGCCCATGTTATCGATAAACCTAAATATGGGACTACACATCCCAGACACACTAATGCACCCCAGGGGACAACCCTACTGTCCATGTCTGAAGTAGGAGCTCCCATTTTTTATTGCATAATTAAAGTAATGAGAAATTTACAATAAGATGTATTTCCCACCATCATCAAATAAGCTTTAAAGAGTAACCAGGACACCAACTCTGAAGCTTGGCTCCAATAGAGAAATGACTGCAAAAGAGAAGAAAAATAATTACCCAACCATCAGAAACAGAAGGAAAGATCAACAAGAATATTCAAACAAACATATATTCATATATTATGGTAATACTCATTTTGACTGAGAAACCTAACACACATGCACACAAACAAACAAGCACACAGATGGGTTCTGGATTTGCCAAATTAATGCAGACAACCAATAGGTCGAGAATATTCAAGCAGATATTGTGAAAATCTGATTGTTTGAAAAGAAAAAAAAAATCCAAAGTTGTGTTCATTATTCAATGTTGGACTGATAGTCTGATATGGACATGCGGTATCTCACCAGAGATAAACTAGACATTAATCATATCACTAGGTCTTTTACATGTTTTAAGTAAAAAAGCCCACTGGTCTAGTTGACTTTGCTTCTCTTAAGTGCTAAGTAGGAACCAAGGCTGAATATCCTTGAAAGTGCAGAATTTAAGTCCCAGAGTTCAATACTTATAAGATATGTGTTACAATTAGGCTTATATTTAGAATTTAGAATCATTTTAGGACAGTATTCCATCCTGACTGCTCTCTAAAACTATGGCTTTTAGAACTATACATGTTGGCTTGTAATCTTAATTTAGGCTATGCTGGTTTAATTCTATTGTTTACGCTTTTACTTCTTGAAAGTTGTTAAAAATGCAACAGCGAAGTCATATAATTTATCAAAGATGCACAAAAAGGTGTAAAACCAATTATAACATAATTAAAGTAGAAGTAGAATTATTTATCTCGTTATCTAAAGGAAATAACACATTTCATCTATAACCTTTCAAAAAGATTTCTTTGATTTCTTCTCCAAATAAAACTTTTTCTCTTGGAAGCAAAAAGAGATTAGTGAGAGCTACAAGCCTTTCGAGCATACACAGCTAGTTTAATAGAATAACTTAGGAACCTGTAAAGCAACACTGACATACGCAAGAAGCCTCTAAATCCAAAGTTCAATTGGCCATTATCCTACCAATTTCCAGCCATGTATGAGTTAAGCAATCACCCTACCTTTAAGAATTAGATAACTACTTTCATAAAATTACTCGCAATGCTCAATAATTTGAACTAAAGAACACAAAACTGTAAACAAAAGGAATAGAGAATAATTATTCTACCGTCATAAGGCGGGATCTGAGGAGGAGGAGGAGCAGGACGGTGATACTCCGAGTTGATAGTAGTGGAAGAAGATGAGGGCTGCCGCATCAACTGTGGAGCGGAGGACCTCTCTGGTACTCCCCACCCTGCGCCGGCGGTTGCTGGTTTCGTTGCTGTTTTGGATCACCGTACATTATCATGAAAACCTTGGAGGAGAGAACCCTGAGAGGAACTGAAGTGAGTGAAGTTGCAGAGCACTGGATTAAAACCTAAACCCCCAAATCATCTAACGGCAACGCAAGTGTTTGGCTCGAGAGAAAATCTGGTGTGGAATACAGAGAATAAAGCTTTGAAACTAAAAATGAAAAAGAAAAGGAATTCCGAATTGGTAACAAGGGTAATGGAGAGTGTTTGGTTTGAGAGAATTTCTTGGAAAAAATGTGGGAAATGAAAAAGTGAGACGAACGGAGAGTGGCTTTTTTTCGTTTTTTTTTTTTCTTTTTCTTTTTTTATTGCTTTTTGGACTAAAATATGCCATGTTTTAGTTAGCATATTGATATTGGTTAGATGGGCCTTTCAGGATCGTTTTAAGCCCAACTAAAAGTTAAATTTATGGGCCTTCTGAGCCCAATCAATTTTTCAATTAGATTTTCAGATAAACAGTGAAAACTAAAAATCAAGAAAGCTTAGGTCAGAAATGAGACAAAAACAAAGCATTTTTTGATTATCATTACCATTTTAAAACTAACAGAAACAAAGTTTCATTGTTAAACAAAGCTTTATAGAGAGCTAAAAAAATAATAAAATGTCCCAGAATGAACCATTCTCCTATGATATTATTACCACAATTTTTTTTATTATTTTCATCCCCATTCCCCTAATCCAAGAAATGGGTAATTCTCCAAATTCCAAATGGATCATCCTTTTCCCTTCACCATAGCTCATGCTTGCTCTTTCATGGCCTTACATTCTAGCCTTAGCAACAACCAGATCACCTTCATTTGCAATGTTGTTCATAGTTCCAGGCCTAGTCCATGTCTCCTTGAATTGCTCCTCAGTCACACCTGCTCAAAATTTAGACAACAAAGAAAAAGGGTTAAATCATTTAACTATTTTTTTGATTTCTTGCTGGAAAAGTAAAGTAAACCACAAGGAAATGAAATGAGGTTTGTTTTATGACTTGCCTTTGCCCATAGCAGCAGTGGAAGAAATGCCTCCTTGGACAGTCTTGAGATACCTATCATAAAAGTTTGCACCAGACCATTTTTGGTGAGCAAGAGTGTCAACTCCATTGTTCCTTTCTTCCCTTTGGATCCTTTCAACATAAGCAAGCATTCCCCTCCTTGCATAATCTCTAGCAAACGTATCGGTCACCAATGCATCAGCATGGAAACCAGCTAGGGTTATGAATTGCCAACAGAATCCCAACTTGGCAATTCTTGGAATGAAGTCTTTCATTTGTTCATCAGTCATTCCTGATGCATCCCAATTGAAAGATGGTGAAAGATTGTATGCCAACATAATTTCAGGCTGCATTGATTTCACCCCTTCAGAAAACTTGCTACATTCAACCAAGTCAGGGCTTGAAGTCTCCATCCAAATAATGTCAGCATGGGGAGCGAAAGCCCATCCGCGAATGATTGCAGCCATTACAGACCCTTTGAACCTGTAAAAACCCTCTCTAGTTCTAGGCAAATCCCAATCCCAGAAAAGATTTTTGACCCCTAATCTCTCAGCAATCTCTCTAGCTTGCTCATTTGATAAGCACCTTTCATAACTAGAAAGATTCATCCATTCATTCATTTTCCTCCTCTTCTCATTCTCCCCAATATTGTTCATATTCCTAATTGCATCCATAACACATTCAGAAAATGTCTTAAGTTGTGCCATGGCTAACCAATTGTCTTCAATTGCTTGAAGCTGAGCACCAGTTTTCCCAGCAGCCATTCCTTCTGCCAACATTGCAGCCAGATTTTTCCCGCGAAGACTAGGATTAGTCGCGCCAAGAATAAATTGATGATCCCTAGTGTCAACATTAGTTTGGATCAAATTAGCAGCAACAGCATCAGTCCTAGCCACCAAAACTGTCTCAACTCCCATAACATCAAACTGCAACCTAGCAGCAACAAGCCTATTAATATGTTCATTAACAGCAACAAGCACTTTCCCAGCCATGTGACCACATTTTTTTGGTCACAGAAGACTGATCCTCAATGTGTACACCAGCAGCACCGCGTTCCACGAAAAGCTTGCAAAGCTTAACAGTTGCAGTGGTGCCACCAAAGCCGGTATCACCATCAGCTATGATAGGCTTCAAGTAATCAACATAAGGGGTTCTAGCCCTTTCCTCGCGGCTCATGCTCATCCGTGCCTCTCTTTGTTTCCGATCATGGTATTGTTGCGCGAAAAAAAGGTGTTCGACCTTATTTGGGACAGTGTCATAAGGATAATCAGCAAGGTCAGGACCTGGCTCATTGGTGGATGTGTGAGTTGATGAGCATTGCCAACCAGACACATAAATTGTGTCCAAATGTTTAGCCATCATGGTTACTTGGACAGGGTCAAGTGCACCGAAAGTCCTTGAGGCTGTGCCATTGGCTTGGTGTGTCTTGAGAGTTCTCCATAATTTCTTTGCCATCTCGTTTGAGCCATAGCTTTGTTTGAGGTTGCCTCGTAAAGCTACAACATCTCGAGCCGAGTATGGTCGCCGGGTTAGCTTGAACCTCTCTGAGTTCCACCAGGCTTGCACCTCTGCTACTTCTGCTTCATACCTCCCTTCTTCTTCCATTATCTATCCAACCATTTAAATTCAGACAATATTCAGTTTAAACCACTATAGCAATTTGTTCTTACAGTGTGAAGTGTAACAGAAGGAAAGCAGAAGCAATGTACTTGAACATAACGACATGAATGTGGTTTGTCTTGTCAGAAAAACAATGCCACGAATACAGAAAGAAGTACAAAAGAGAAACCGATGAGAAAAGAGAGTCCTAAATGATTTTGTTCACTGTTAGAAAGAAACAAAGAAATTCTGAGGAAAAGAACAAAAATAAACACTTTTTGTTATGATGGTTTCTCGGTTGTATAAATTTCCATATCCCTGCAACTTTATACCATGAATTTCTGCCTTGTGGAGTAATCTGCTAAAACTAAATAAAAATGACTAAGAATGCCATGTGGCAATGCCACGTCGGACAAAAATGTCATGTGGCAATGCCATGTTGGAACAAAATGCCACATGGCAAGGCCACGTCAGACCAAGGCTCTGACTTGGCAATGTCACGTCACCAATATTGTTTGACAGGGACTAAAATGGCTTCAAATTGCAAGTTCAAGGGGCAAAAAGGGCATTAAGTCAAATAAAAATTGTTTGGAACAGAAATGTGCTTGAACAATTTGTTATTGATTCTTGACAAAATGTATTAACAGAAAAAAAGAGCAAAACTTTTTGAAGAAAGCTGCAGAAATGTTAATTAGTTGGTTTGTGAATATAGAAACTTTCTAGTTTCTACTGAATTGTGCTAAAAGTAGATGCATCAACCAAGAAATTTGGAAACCAGTTTCACTTTTGAAGCCAAAACATTAAACATCTAAGCAATGAAAAATCAGAACCAAAAGCAGCATTGACATGCTGTAATAAGGAGACAGCAGCAATTTAGCAGTTCAGAATGGTGCAACACTCATTTGTAATAAAAAGATCATCATTCTTATAAAGAGCAACAGGGGAATTGAATCCAACTAAAGATAATTTCCCAGGTAAAAGAACAAGAAAAGAAAGGAAACCCAGGCTGCTAGTAGGAAATAAAGCTTACCATTGAAGGCACTGAGAAAGATGCAGCCATGATAGAACTCTGGTTTTTTTTTGGTAAATATAAACTTTGTTATAAACAACTAAGAGAAGTTCATGTATTGCAGCTTCCTTCAAGTCTCTCAATTTATAATACAAAAGTTGACATCAGTTGTCACCTCCCCTTAATGAAAAATGGTAAAACTGAAGATAAATATCAGGAAAAAAACAAAAACCAGAAAATACCTATTATCTTAAAAAACTTTTGCATTGATATATTCAGAAGGTGAGTGAAAAGTGTCCCATGGGAAGCTGCATTAACAGGCACGTAAGAATAATGCCATTTTTTCTTGTTTCATTTCGAGTTATGTCACTATTTTCCCTTTTTCTTATTCATAATATGTAACCAACCGATTCCTGTTTATCTCTGTTAATTAATTTCACTTAATATCAAATAAAAACCCATTTTGGTTGAACAATTTGACCATTGGAATTATCTACTTAACCATAAGTTTAAGATTCCTTTGGAAGTTTATGTGCACACTCTACCATACCACCATGCTGTTATTTTGGCAGCATCTATGATTACATCAGCACTCATGGCCACTTTAAGGCTACATAATTTGATAAGCTTGGTCTGAAAATGACTGAAAATATAGCAGGCACCACTCCAGTTCATCAATTCTCTGCCTTAATGAAGGAAAATGAAAATTATACCACATGTCGAACGACCGCGTAATCTGTTAATAGAATGTTAGACTCTTAGCGTTTAGACACTACAAACAAACAAGATGGAATACATGAGTTTACCCTTCATATATTTGTGATTTGTGAATTGTTGGTATTCAAACTGTAATGACTTAATAACATTTTTCCCCTTGTTTGGACGTTTTGCCTTCTGAACTTCAATTTTTTACATTTTGCCCCTGAACTTCAATTTTGGGACATTTTGTCCCCTTAACCTAACAGTATCGTCAAGATGCATTGCCACGTCACATAAAAATTCCATGTGGCATTGCCACGTCAGACCAACCTGGCTCACGTGGCATTGCTACGTCAGTGTCTTGACGGTGCCGTTAGGTTGAGGGGACAAAACGTCCCAAAATTGAAATTCAGGAGGCCAGGTAAAATATCCAAAAATGAAGTTCATGGGACAAAATGTCCAAATGCTACAAGTTCAGGCGGAAAATGTATTTTCCAAACTGTAATAATATCAGTATAATGAATAGAATCTTATTGGCAGAATTAGTCTATAAGATCATGTAAGGGGTAGATTCATTAATTCTGATCATGTTCTTCTTGTAAGAATGGGGAAAATTTTATTACAATTATTCTCCTTTGATTTAGGAATACTGTTCATAGCGGCTTGCTGACGAATTGAAAATACAAAACGGTTACTAAATGATTTTGGAAATTTGGAGTCCCGAGGAAAATGAAGATAGCCCTATCTATCTCTCTATATTATTTGAAAATTTTTATCATCGGATTTATCACATTCACAATCTTATACAAGTTGGCAATTCTATCCAACTTGAATTCATTTTTCGGTCTTCCGAAATATAAATCAATCCCGATCCGCACAAGGCCAAATTAGGCACTCACTATCCATCTTCATCTTCTGCACCTAATTCTTCTTCATCTTCCCCCTTTTGGTTTTGGATTGAATATACAACGCAACAACGGCTCCTATATATCTTCCAAAAACTAGAGTTATTAGTTATTTATTATATATTCTATAAATAAGGACTTGGAAAACTGTCTTAATTTTTTGTATAATAATTCAGCTTAGCTAATTAAGCTTCTAAAGGCAAAATTCTTAATTGAAGGGCCAATAGCGAAATGTATGTCTTTTGCAAGATTTGGATTTTTCTGTGCAAAGTAATAAGGCTGATTCATCCAATTTTGCAATGAAAGAAGATTAATGCACCTAGTGGTTTGATGCACTTTTTATAAATGATCAAAATTACATGTAAAATTAGTAACCATTTTGAATTGTACTGACATTAATAAAGGATATTATCATTTGATACATTGGTATATTGTCAGGATTTTCAACGAAAACTAACTAAGAATCTTGCATGCAGGGGCGGATCTTGACAAATGGGATTGGGGGGTCAATTCAAATAAAATTATTTTAGGGAGGATCAATTTAAGAATTTCAATATACTTATGTAAAAATGTATAGAAATATAGGTGGAAAATAAAGCAAATTTTCCAATTTTTGGGAGCCAAGGCCCCAAAGCCTAATGAGGATCCACCCGTGCTTGCACGAATGCATTGACTATATATTATTATTGGCATGATTTTTTGGTAGAGTGTATATATTATACTTACTTAAGTGATCAAAATTCAAATCCCGACTACTTCGAATAAACTAAACATGGATCCAAGTTTACAAATTGTCATTATATATATCCACATAGAAAGACTCTTTTACTTAGAGGAAAGAAAAACTCTGCATAGTTAGTTACGTACGCAGATCCATATTTTGGTTATTTATGAACACACGTCTAGCTGCATGGTCAATAATAATCTCAATGCAATAGAAGCAAAAAAAACCAACCAAAAAACAAAAGAATAAAATGTCGTTTTATTACACAGACAAGGAGCAGTGTTGAAGTCTTTAATCGGGTAAGATCTGTAAGAAAGAAAGAAAGAAAGGAAAAAAAAAGATTGATATAACACGTCATAGACACCAAACCAAAGAGGTGCTCAATTATCTCATATATACACCATTTTTTTTCCTTTTTTTTTTTCAAGTTTCTGTATGGAAGATGAGATATGGCTCTTAATTTGGATTTGGATTGTAGCAGAAATTCTGGAAAACTGATGATAAGGGTTGTCGGAAATTTCAGATTAAATATATTATATAGTAGTAACCAAATACTTCACGTTGTGTAAATAAAAACTTGGGATTTGTGACATTGAAAATCATGGGGTGTTTTTGCATTTTTGGTGTAAGGCCGTCTTTTGCTAAGTTTTTTTTTTTTTTGTTGTAATGTCTTTTGCTAAGTTGCCATATGGTGAGTGTGGTCCTAAATTGCTGATTGAGATATGCTGATGGGTATAAGGTAAGGTGTTTAGCAATTCGAGGAAGAAAAAGGAGACACCATTCTTCGCATAAATTTGGAGATTTCATATTATGAAATCAACCTCAACCACCTTGTATCCCAAGCCAAAATCCATGTCTAGCTAATCCGAATTGAAGGAAACCAAATTCGATTATTTGAATCAAATTATACTTGGTGCAAAATGGGTCATCTCTAGTTTTTTTAATTTTTTTTGCTATATATAAGAATAATATAAAGAAAATTAAGACAGACTTTACAGCCTTAGAATACCAATTTCAAGTGAGTCATAATCCAACAAATCACATATCAATTCCAGCTCTTTGCAAATCAAAACCCCTTGTGGAACTTCATACGACAAAGCCATCAAACCATCTGTACACCGATTGCCTTCTCTAATTTCATAAGCTTTGAATCAACTTAATTTGCAATTTCATGATCTAGCTATCATCCTTAGTTGAAAAGATTTATATGGATTATAAGGAGTTAAGAACCCAAAAGGAAAGGGGTGAAACTATTGGTAGGTATGGCCAATGTGCATTATGAATTCAAGATATAGTTAGAGATATTGTCGGTGGAATAGCATCAATATTCGATTTGAAAATAAAATAAAGAAATCATAACAAGTTGATTTTCAAAAGAATATATAGAATGTAAGGAGGAAATGTTTAAATCAATAGAAGGTTATTCTTTTTGGACTAAAGCATGAAGGTTAATTAGACTACTTGTTAGTAAAAATTTTTGTTAGAGGTGAATTATATTTATGCTTCATATGATCTCATATGACAGAAAAATTAAATTAAGGAAAATTATAAATTGGGAATCTATAGTACTCATAAGATGACAAAAATTAGTAGCAAAAAAATAAATAATAAGATGACAAAACTTCAAAATCTTAAAAAGAAAAATTGAGTAGGCACATATAAAGCCCAAAAACAGCCCAAAATCATGTGGCAAATTGCTGCAATCGGGACCCAACTCCTTAATTTCAAAGGCCATGCCTCTTCGGCTTTGGGTTTCTGGTTAGTTTTGGGAGTTGGGTATTGAGACTTTTCTGATTTTTCCTTTTGAAAAAGTTTTATTCCGAGGGATAATTCTTCTTGTCCCTCCATTTTGTAACACATAATATTCCTTCATGTTGTGTCTATCACACGTTAAGTCACGTGTCCTCTCTCTCTCTCTTTTTTCTATTTTTATTCTTTTTATTAAGTTTAGTCTTGATTTCACTAAGTTTAGCTCCAAATTAAAATTTTATTTTTATTTTAAGGGTAAATTTTATAATTAATAATTTATTGTTATAGGGTTTTAGAAATAAAATACAAAACTAATTTCACTAAGTTTAGTCCCAAATTAAAATTTTATTTTTATTTTAAGGGTAAATTCCATAATTAATAATATTGTTATAGGGTTTTAGAAATAAAATATATAACTAATTCACTAAGTTTAGCCCAAATTTAAATTAAAATTGTTTATTTTAAGGGTTAGAAAAATTAAAATTTATAAATGATATATTGGAATCAATAAAATGATAACATGTGGCCTGAGGTATGATGGACATATCAGGAGAGAACATTGTGTGTGACAAAATGGAGGGCGTGTAGCAAATTCCTATTCTTAATTTCTTTGATATGTGCCTAAATCTGATTTCAAATAAACTCTGATTGCTTCAAATATACTGAAATTACTGGCACAAAACAAAATACACCATTTACATAGAGTTTTTTAACTTTTTTTTTTCAAACCCAAAGTTCTAAATTCATCTTTACATAGTTACATTCACATTAACCCACGAAATAATATATATAACACAAATTGTCCATAAAATTGAAAACCCAAACTCCTAATTACCTTACCATAAATATATTGCTTAATTCCTAAACTTGGTTTAGGAGGAAAAACCACTCATCTAGGATGTAGTTTCCACTCCTTATATCAAACAAAACAAAACTGACCAATTCCCCCTAAGCTAGTAGAAACCAAACTATGCTTACAAACCCAAATTCCCACAAAATTTTCATGTTCATAAGCTAAAGAAACCCAAATTCCCATCCATATTTGGGCTTTTCATTCGCTTGTAGAATATCTTGAAGTCCAATACTTCTCAATTTCCTCAGCTGTTCTTCCAGGAATTCTCCCTGCTATCAGAGACCACCTACAAACATTTTGAAACCTTAAATTCATCAGTTCCAAATCCAAATTACACAAATTCAATTGTCAAAAAAGCTAGAAATTCACCTCTCTCCAACCAAATTGAACATTCTAATGATAAGGGTTTCCTCATCTTCTGAGAATTCAAGCTTGGAATCTTGGCTGGATTCCTCTGCAGTTTCTACATAAATATACACCATTAACTTTTCACCATAGAATTGCAGCAAAAAGGATCAAATAACATTAAAAAAACTTGTAAAGGAAAAATGGGTACCTCTAGAATCCACAGAAGAATCATCAGAAGAACGTTCCAAGTCAGCCATGAAAGGATTTATAAACAAACTTTTTGTGTTGAGATAGAGTTGCAGAAGGCTGGAGGAAACTGAGTGTGGAATTTAAAGGGAAGTTAATAAGGAGTAGTATTAATAAGGGAAAGGAAATAGATTCCTTTGAAAGGACTCAAAAGGGAGTTGACACTTTGGATAAGAGAGAAGAATGGTAGTTGACACTTTGGGCGTTGGAAGTCCAACGTTGATAGGTAGTTGAATTGGTTGCTAGCTTGTTAGTAGTATCAGATTTTTTGCAGGTTTGCCTTAATCTATTGGCCTTGTTATTGCTCATACCTCAAAGTTTTATCCTTTATGTAAACCCCAAAAAAATAAAACAATAAAGTTTGATCCTTTATGAGAATCACATGGCAATATAAGACATCATGTCAATGCTTGATTGAATTCTTCCTCAAATTTTATATCTTAGTGAAATCCAGATTTGCAAATAACACTAACTTTTACTTGTATAAAAATATTGTTATTATTGCTAAAAAAAAATTGTTATTAGTTGGCTTAATGCCTTTTTTTTTTTTGTTAAGGAGCGATCTAAGACCACTTTAATTAATAATAACGCCTCTCGGTGGCGCCACTCCAGTTAAAAATCCATGTAACAATTTGTGTAATTTTTACGGCAAATTGTTCAATTTTATAAGTTCAAAAAACTCTCCTTAATAAGCCCATATTTTAACTCTCAAAAAAGTGTCAATTTGACATTTTAAATTCTAATTGTGACAATTTTATTATCATACTTTGATTTTCCTAACCAATGTAACCCTAACTCGCACAAATGCTAATACGTAATAAAAAATTCAAAATATGATGGTGAAATTGTATAAAATGCAGTATAACCTCCATAAATTAATACTCGATAAATTAATAACATCTCTAAATTATTAATTTTTCATGGTCTCAACCTTAATAATTTGCATAAAAATTAATACTCGATAAATTAATAACCTCTCTAAATTAATAATGTTTCATGATCCCAACATTAATAATTTATAGAGGTTTTACTGTAAAAGCTAAAGGGGCAAAATGATACCTTTAAGATAGTTTAGGGGTCAAAATGAGTATTAAGACATAAAAATTGAGTCCTCTAATCCCAATTATTTTCGTTTAGAATCCAAATAATTGAGCCATATGATTAACTCCAATTAAGGGCTAAGCAAGTGAGATTAAGCGGGCCCGTCCTTGTTGACCCAACAATACATACATGAATTAATGTGACACAGACTAAAATTTGTCATCAAGCATTTTCATCCATCCATATTGTTAGGTAAGAAATTTAGATTCTCATTGGGTAAATAACACTGCAGTAATTTGGAAAACGCCAAATTCGGAAAATGACATCCGAATAAGACACCATTTTATTTTACTCAATGGATGGGAGTCATAAAATAATGCACTCTGCTTACTTCCAAAATACAGTACATTTTATAATATCCATTATAAACTTTAGACACATTGCAACGATTATCTATTTATCTTCAAGTCCTTTTCTTCATAGAAATTGAATAAATATATCAACAACCATATGACTTATGTAGAAATTTGAACTCTTGATTCTTATGATTATGATTCAAATTTAGATCTCAAAAATAAAAGAAATTTGAGTTTATACATTTTTGGACCGGCCATCTCATTATAATTATGAACTTATGCAATTTAACTTTTGCTTGTAAGTGTATTGAGTTTCCTCTTAATCTTTAGAAAGGGGATGATATAACTAGATATATGCTGCAAAAATGAGAAATATATGAAATAAATAATAGTCACTTTTGATATTGAGCACCATTAGATTGGACCCAAGGCCATTAGCCACTAAACCTACATAATGTGAGCACCTAAGGTATGATTTCTCATATGCTAAAATCTCACTCACATACTCATAATTCTTCAACTCTCACTAGACATAACGAGACTGACTTGATCATCGGAGATGGTCCATTTTAGTCATTTGGGAACCCTTCTTCTAATGATTTTCTTTCTTGTAGACCACTCGAAACTCTCTCATTATCCAGAAAGTTGGTATCTTTTTGCCCATATTGACACATATACTAACACATTTGATTGGATAAAGAAGAAAAAAAATGTATGAACAATATCTTGTTTTGACTTCTTTTCTAAAACAAGATACAAAAGTAATAAGAAAAAAATATAACAAAACTAAGATAACTTTATTTAATGAAATCACAAACCCATTGACCATTGCACTGAGGGGAGCTTTTTGGGCTTTTTTTTCTTTGCAAAAGCCATATTGGGTGTCAAAACATTGGACCTCTCCATCACCTTAATCCACAAAAGAGAAGCAATAAAACAATCAGCAATCAAATTAAAAAACTTAACATAAAAACAAAGCCCAATAAAGGCAAAATTCCATTCATTTGCAAAAGGAGGATCCATCCAAAACAGGTTTCTAAGCGAGTCTTAAAAAAAAACAGCAAGTAATTAAATCTTTACATTAATTTAGCATTCAACTCACATAATCCAACAAAAAGCACACCCAAATTTTGCTTTTAAATACAGGAATTTGCCAGAAATAATTCGAAGTATCACCATAACTTGCATCAATTTCAGTATTTCACCCTCCAATTTGTCACCAAAACTTTTCCCAAGAAAAAAAAGATGGGCATTTCCAAACCTTCAAGAAGAGGTTTTCAAATATGCTGTGGGGTGACAGTAATTCTCCTAATCATTCTTGCTACGGTTTTCACCATTTTGGCATTTACCGTTTTCAAACCAAAGGAACCTGAAATCACAGTTTACCCTCAAGGCCTTGAGAACATTACTTTTGGCTTCGAAGGCTTTCTTAATGCAACAGCAAACGCCACGATAGCAATGATCGTCGGCATTAATAATCGTAATTACGGCAGTTTCAAGTTCAAAAACACGACGGGTTTCATCAATTACCGTGGGGATGTCGTCGCCGAAGTCCCAATCCAGCAATCCTTCGTCCCCGCACGTGGCAAGGTTAACATCAGCACTTATGCAAATTTCATGGTCGACCGATTGATTTCGAACACAACTTTTTGGGCTGATGTTTTGGCTGGTTCGGTCAACTTTACATCAGTGACGACGGTTCGTGGAAAGGCGACGGTTTTCAAGATTTTGAAGTTACATGCATCGGTTCCTAGTATATGTGATATCTCCATTTTTATCAAATCTCAAAGTATTGAAACTTCGTGCAAGACCAAACTCAAGCTGTAATTTGTCTATTAAATTGTCTTTTCCTTGAATTACCATACATGTAATCATGTCTAATTTGTATCATACAATATTTAATTGCTTTGAATTTGTTACCATAGATATATTTTCCAGCTATTCCAATTTACTTTTCTTTCCATAGATAACAATGGGATGCTTCTAAAATAGAAAAATGTGATTATTAGTCATGAATGAGCCAGTTGGCTAGTGGATTTCGTCTCAAATGGGATAGTTAGTAGTAACAAGACCAGGGGTACAGAGAGGGCCGTGGCCCATTGCTTTTTTGGGCCTACCAAATTTTCTTTTCATTTTGTTTTATTGCTAATTCGGCCCTATTTATAATATAATTATACACATATTAATTTACTCATAAAGTTTTTTGGCCGAGGAAAAAAAGGTCTCTTGTGAACATTTACTCATAAAGTTGAGTATATCGTAT
>AWWV01011014.1:0-27025 GCA_001974805.1 Corchorus capsularis
GTATGAAAAACACTTTGGAAAAATTATTATTGAAAAACTTCTTACGATTTTCAAATAATTTAGGATGTAAATTATTATATTTGATAACCATACTGAGAAATAATTAGTAATATTTGATTTGTGTTATGATTAATGATTTTCTTATGATCTAAATAAACCACAATTGTTTTAGTTTCACTTTATTTATGTAAATTCAATTATTGAAAATTAATTTATAACTGGCTACCGATTACACTTAATCATCATTGAATTCGTCATTGATTCAATGTTGCCTAAAATTGTAAGTCTTAAACTATGATCAAATGAAACTATCAATTTTTCATTGAATTGACGTATTGCATATTCTTGTAATTAGATAGAATCTTACTCTACTCCATATTAAATGTACACCTTATTATTGTTAGATGTTTCAAGAATGTCCACTTTCCTAAAATAAAAACGTTTTTCCTTCCTTATATACTTTACTTATTAAATATTAGACTAATTGCTCAAATAAGGGCCTAACGTTTGCCAAAATGCTCAAATAAGGGTCCGATCTTTTAATTTGGCCAAATAAGGGCCTAACGTTATCTAAAATGCTCAAATAAGGGCCTGATCTTTTAATTTGGCCAAATAAGGGCCTAACGTTATCGAAAATACTCAAATAAGGGCCTAATGTTATTGAAAATGCTCAAATAAGGGCCTGGTGTCAGTTTGGATGACGCATGAGACAGGCCCTTATTTGAGCATTTTGACAAACGTTAGGCCCTTATTTGACCAAATTCAAAGATGGGCCCTTATTTAAGCATTTTGGCAAACGTTAGGCCCTTATTTGGCCAAATTAAAAGATCAGACCCTTATTTGAACATTTTGACAAACGTTAGGCCCTTATTTGAGCAATTAGCCTAAATATTATTTTTCCTACAACTTTGTGTCATATACGAAGTAGAGACATTTCAAAGTGAAACGATGTCATTAGAATAATTGTTTGATATATTATAAACTAATCAATCAGTGATCAATAGATTGACGTAGTAAATTAAAATTGATTACCACATAATAATCAATTTGAAGAATCAATTAATTTTACCATAAAAATTAATTAATTTTCAATAATTACTTATTTAACTTTAATACTAATTTAGTTTTGACCACTTTTATGTAGCACAATAATTATTGATCAATCAATTATCAACTTTGATTGGCAATAAGTTATTCATCAATATAAATTGAGTTATAAACATGGTATCAATTAAAAGATTAGGAATTAATTAGAATTAGGATTTCTCCGACAAAAAAAAAAGGAGTTAGAATTTCACGTAATTAGAGATTTTTTTGGCTCACGTAATCAAATCAGTAATTGATTAATTATTTATAGCAAAAATAAATAATTGATTTAATTTAATTTAAACGTATAATAACTCTTCATAACTAATTTCTAATTGAGTACTTATTTAATCAATGGTGTAATTTTTGAGTAATTTAATGCTACCAATTAGTTACAATTGACTTAATTTAAAAGTGAAATAAATCTTTAAAATTAATTATACTTATTTAATGAATGATATGATCACATGTAAATTAATTATAATTGATTTAGTATTCCTATATTTATGGAAAGTAGATAGTGAAAATCTATACTAATTGATCAATGAATTCAACTCAATTAGAAATTAATTTAGGAAATGAAATTAATTAGAAAATAATTTAGGAAATTACTCAATTAACTTAATTAAAATGTAATATACCTTAAAGCCAAAATGGGAAATATTTGACGCAATTTTTATTTAATTAATTAGGAAATGTACCTTGAAAAGTGGAGCTTAGGTATATGACCCCCCTCTTAAAAAAAACCACTCAAATTGGAGCTTATTAGCTTAAACTAAATGAAATTTGCAAAAATTATTTATGTAAGGTAAAGCAGGTCTTCATTCTTCATTATGGCGAAATTTGCAAAAATTAAATCTATATTAAATATGAAATTTCATATAAGTAATTTAATACTATTAGAAAGTAATCCAATCAAAATATATACTCAATTAGAAATTAATTTGAACATAAAATAGCTCTTCAAAAAATACTTCTACTTAGTAGTTAGTATGGCTAATTTAATCTCAAAATTACTTATATGTATTTTATTTGATCACTTAAAATACATATGTTTTTCAATGATCAACTTTGATTGGCAATAGTAAAACTTTTTAGGAAAAGAATAAACATTGAAAAAAATGCATAATTTTCACAAAAAAAGCATAATCTTGGCAAAAGGAATAAATAAAAGTTTTTTAGAAAGATTAAAACTCAGAAAAATTTCGTTAGTAAAATATAGGGAAACATAAAGTTAAAACCATTTTGAAACCTATAAAGCTGATTAGTGGGATTGGAAGTTTGGAACACACGCACTCGTGTATAAAACAATTTAAAAACGTTTCCTAAAAAAAACAACTTAAAAACGAAAAATGAATAATAAGATTTCTATAGAAATTATAATTGTTTTTGAAAAACATGAAATATAAAAAAACATGATAATTATAAATAAAAGACTTTGTTTTTCTTTTAAGCTATCTTTTTTTTTGCCAGACCTTTTAAGCTACCCAAAAGCATGTATTTGCTCATAAAAATAAAAATAAAAAATTGAAAATAATATTAACAATGAAAAAAATACAAATCAAAGGAAAAAATTAAAGAAAAAAATTCTTGTTGACATTAAAATGATAAAAAACGAATTACATGCTAATAAGGTTTAGAGAATGAAATATAATTGAATATATAAAAAAAAACTTACAATAGTAGATGCCGACAAAAAAGTTGTAATATAAAGAATGAGATGAATTATGAGAGTGTGTGGGAGGGGTCCTTTATATATACAATAGAAATACTTAGTATTTATTATGAAACTACAATTTTGGAGTTAATTTTGGATCTAAAATGAGATGTACAATTAGGTTTAATACAACAATTAGGGAGAAAATATGAAACTACAATTTTGGAGTTAATTTTGGATCTAAAATGAGATGTACAATTAGGTTTAACACAACAATTAAGGAGAAAATTTTGGATCTAAAATGAAATCATACATTACAATTAATTTTCATAAAATGTATTGATTTAGTTTGAATAAAATAATAAAATAAATAAATGACACATGGCATTCAAGGACACATGCCACTTGTCAGAAGGAGAGTGATTCAGTATTAAATAACTTTCCTTTTCTTCAACGTCTACAGTTTTAATATATATATATATATGATCTGTGAGTCCAAATATGCTTAAGTATAGAATCTAAATCAAGATATTTTCCCTATCAAATTATCAATCATTAGCAGCCCTCTAATTACTTCAAATCCAATTATAGTCACAAGACCAAAAATGAGTC
Source organism: Corchorus capsularis (assembly GCA_001974805.1). Taxonomy (NCBI): domain Eukaryota; kingdom Viridiplantae; phylum Streptophyta; class Magnoliopsida; order Malvales; family Malvaceae; genus Corchorus; species Corchorus capsularis. Next base: position 3,356 of record AWWV01011014.1, read on the forward strand.
ACCCAAAATTCCTTATTCTCGGTCACGGGATATAACATTTACAAACTTATAGAGTGGAAAGTCAATATAGTAGAGACGTCAAAGGAACATAATAATAACTTTATGATGATATGATGAAAATGAACTCTTTATAATTTTTCTTTATATTTTTGTTTTGAAGATGAAACAGGGTGCACATGGTTATCAATTAACTTGTTCAATTACTTTTCTTTTTGTGGGCCATTAACTTTTTTTTTTCTTCTGCCATGCCCGGTAATCACGCAAGCAAATTATCTAGAATTTATGGTGTTCTCTTAATGTTTCTTCGTCATTTTTCCATTAATGCATGCCCTATTTTAATTTCTAGGCTTAATATGGCTTCATGATTGCAAGATTTTTGGTCCAAATTATCATTGACACACATTTTGATTGTACCACGACTTCCGCATTCTAAAAAAAATACTATATTATATTAATTGTTTCGTCATTTTCCCACTTCATTCTGTAAATCGTCCTAATAATATTTATCATATATAAAAATAGAAAAAATTGTGATCTTTTGAGCCGAAATATATATGTTCAAATTGTTCCTTAAATATGCCTGATGCATGGCTGACATATTGTGAATCATGTTCCATGATAATCTTCTCTTCGCATGTGATTCAATTAGGAAAATTATATATGAATCGTGAATATCGTTTCTGTATATATATATATGTATATATACTACAAATTAAAGCTTGGCGAGAAAAATTGACCAAAAAAAGAAAAAGAAAAAAGGAGGATGGCACCTTGTTTTTTGATTCTGTGGACTGTGTGGGGCTTCTTAATATACCTATAATTATCGTTTATACGTACTCTACTGTTTATTCATTAGAATCTTGACTCATTAATTAAGGTTTTTGATTTGTAAAAGAATTGAGGGAAATACCAACTAAAATAATAATAAAAAACTAATGAAAATAATGAAAGTATGCTAAGTAGAGATTGAAGATGTCATCTACAACATACTTATCGTGAAGAGAATTTTTGTGCAGATTGGTTAGTTAAGACTGCTTGTGAGTTAGATGATGATTTTGAACTTTTACCTGAACCCCCTAATGGTGTATTGAGTTTACTTTCGACTGATGCGAGGGGAATTTCTTTTCCTCGTGATTTTGTTCTGAATAGTTAATAATGTTTAAATCGTGTTTTCCACCAAAAAAAAACTTCATATATAGTTTTAAATTTTCATCATTCAAAACTGAATATGAAAATTGGTACTAATTGAAGATAATATATTGGTTTATTAATTAAAATCAGCAACTATACAAGGTTCACATATGAAAAAAGAAAAGAAAAGAAAAACACTAATCTAACTTAGATAAACTCTCATTTCAAATCCCGCAAATTCCATCTTTTTTTTTTGTTTTCTTGATTCTCTTCTGTAAACACATCTTTTTCCTATTTTCTTCTCTTGTCCTCATATTTAATACATTACTGCAATTGTTATAGTGATAGTTGTAATTGGATGAGTCAATTAAGTTCTAGTAATTAAATCATTCAGATGATAATTAGTTTTTACTTTTTTAAGTCAGATTAATATGCCAACCCCATTAACTAGATTAGAATCTGTTTTGTTATACCAAGTTTGAAAACAAGGAAAAGTAACCCTATCTCCAAACTCCAAAGTTAAGCAAACCTTCAACTTCTTTTTAAGAATTTATAGAAGCATATTATAATGGCATACCACGATCAAAACTCGATATTGTGCGTTTATTTCATCACAAGTCTAAACCCTTATTTATTATAACTAATATGCAAACCCCATCATATCATATAGATTATATTCTAATTATAAGTTTGTGAATAGATTGGAGATTTATATGAGGATATATATGGGGCAGACATTTTGCCACATTTATACTACGTTGTTGTACATAATTTCTTGCAATAGTCAAACTTGATCGCCAAAACGCATTAATGTGCCCCTGTGGGAGTGGTTTAGTGGCAAAAAATCGAGTGTAAGATTTGCTGCGAGCATGGTCATGGGTTCGAGTCTGAGTAAACGCAAGGTTTTTCTCACATAGACTCTTACTTGTTTCCACTCTTGACACGCCCCGCTACTACCTACAGGTGTGCCCCTCGCTATGGAGTCACCAGGGTTTAAGAGGGAACGGGGGACTTAGAGCCCCTATGGTCGATGACGCCCACCAAGAGATCATATTTTTTCTGGCAAAAAAGTAATAATAATAATAATAAAAACGCATTAATGTCACAACAAGATATAAAAATTCCAAATATATATATACAGTTTGTTCTCAATCATAAAACCAAAAAATAAAGTATATTAGGATTACCCTAAACTAGCTAGTAATTACGTCGGATTAATTAATAAATCATATATATATGTGCATGCATTTGTTTCAAAAGGGGTCAAGTTAATTACAGTGCAAGCTTTATCAGATGATGTTCGAATACTTATAAAAACACTTAAAAGTGATATACTAACCTTAATTAAAACCGGTTATATATATAAAAGTAATATTTAAAGCAACCATGAGTAGAAAATTAGCTTCGTCCAAGAACTTGTTTTTCCTGCTTTTGTATAATAATTAAAGTACTGTGTCTTTGAAAAGGCAATGGCTCACATCAAATAATTTAACCAGAGAGAAGTCTTGACTATAGTCTATATGCTTTGTTTATAGGGTGGTCCATTAAGTACTTGAAGTTCTGTGGGAGGAATTTAAAGTGTTTGAATTTTTGTTCATATTTTTCCTGTTTTAGTTACACATTGTGAATGCCAAAACTATCAAATTGGCTTTTGTACAAACTCCAAACTGAATGCTTCCAAACTCTCACTGTAAATAAATTCATGTCGATTTGAAAGAAAGTGTACTGCATCTGCTTGCTATATATAACACAATTATTCTTGAAAAGAGGGTTTCATCATCTTTAATTATATATATATATATATCCTAATAATCTCTCACAGCCACAAGATGAATTAATTATTTCCATAATTGATAATATCCCCATGATTTTATTTTTAAAAATTATATATATATATATATTTGTTTAAAGTGGATTGAATTGAAAAAAAAAAGAGGCTCACACGTGCTATACTTAATTATTGAAACACAATTCATATTATGTTTTAATTTATCAAAGATTTTAGTTTTAGAATAATCCACTTTTTTGCAAATAATTTCAGATAAATGATATATTCAAATAATAACGACAATAACCATGATGATCAGATAGTACCAACATGTGGCCATTTATCATCAGATGATTTAATCCTTGAATTATTATTATTATTAGGTTAAAGATATGGTTTCATATCCTCATAAACGAATTCAAGAGTACGATTAGGGCCTACATAACAGTTTGTAATTTGTTGGGAGCGAAAACCAATTAATAATAAGGAATTAGGAAAACATGTCTTTAACCTATGTAATATACTAATATTAAATAATTACTGTACATATGTAATATAACGATGCTTAATTTTAATGCATGTTTACTTCTTGACCATATCTTTTGATATGTGAAGTTGTCAATAATTGAATTTGAACGCTCAAAATCAACATACAACAGCGTTTAGTTATGACAATTTAACGCTTCTGTTCACATATATTTTCTTCTTGACACAAGACACTACTTGAGTAAAAGGTGGTCTTCTGGTCTAATTGCGAATGCCATTACTAGCTACTTAGGACTAAGTGTTGAGTTAGACTTTTGATCTACCACTTCACATTGCAAAAATCACATCATTAGTGGTTGTTAACAATTGATTGATAACCTAATTTAAATTAAAGCAAATGGTTAATAACAAAAGAAAATGGCCTGTTTGATTGGACAATAACTGTATATTTCATAATCAAATTGGATTTAATTTCTATTATTAATCTAATAAATCCAACTATGCTAACAGAAACATTTTTATCAGATTGTGGCACATAATTAAAGATCATCGTCAGTAACTATCATATAATTCATGATGTCGACTTTCAAATATTCATGCATGGTATGTATCCATAGAATCAAACTTTCATTTGCAGTTCAGTTCATTATTAAATTAATTATATATAATTCAGATTTATTATTATAATTAATGAAGATCTTAATCCAATCATACAGTACTACCCGGCCCGGCCGGCAAGGTGCAAAAAAATTCAAGTTATATCCATAATGCTACAGCGAATTACAGCTCAATCTTTAGTTTCTTTTTGAGATTAAAACAAAAAATTTGTAGATCGATCATGCATATAATTTGCATTATCTGAACATGGACAATTTCTTTCTACAAAGAATATATATATATATATAGATATAAAATATTAAACAATATTTTATGGAAAGTTTTAATTAAGTACGTAATTTCTTCTTGAAAATTATACTATCTTTCCAAATATTTTAGATTCAAATTCATGCATTTTATTTTTTACACTTCATGGGAGCAAAACCTAGTAATTAGTTTATATATAAAGGTACTCTTTTTTTCTTAATTAATCAATGCATGTAAGTCCAAAGGAAGATATATAGGTCTTAATACAATTTTTACTATTAATAATCAATTATCTCGTTGCGATTAACTAATTTGACAATTCTGATTAGATCAACAAGTTAAATATGTTTAGAATTCATTAATCTATATAGTATTTTGTATCTCAATCTATAAAACCGATTAAAGACCCTTTTGTGTGAGATAGATCGATCGCCACTCAGAGAAGGGCATGTATAATGTTAGGTAATTCATGTCCATATTACTTAATTATTTTTTATTTGCCCAACTTCTTTAAAATTTGTATATAAATTAATCAAACAAATGTGACGTATAAAGGTATTATCCAAAGTTGACATATTCCTTAATTTTGCCTTACAATATAGCGACAAATAAAGCATTAAAAAGGTAAATAGGTCTCTCTTTATGTAGCAACAACTTTAGGAATTTTTGCAAATTTTTAAAAAATTAATCAACAAAAAGCTTTTTAAGTTAAAAATAAAAAGGAAAACTTAATTGAATATCATGCAAAGATCGATATAAATTCAAAGAAATTACAGTAGCTAGGGCATATAATTATATAGTGGGAACATCGATCTTAATCATCATATATATCTTTGAAGTATAGTAAATTATAAACATAGATATAGTTAATTAATTTAATTAAAAGGATAATATATTGAAATTAAAAGGAAACTTGAGAAAAATTATATATCTAGAAGAATGTGATATAGTCAAGCAGAAGAATAAATGGTGATGTTTTAGCTGAATGTCCTTAACAACTCTCTCTGGGTTCTCTTCTCTGCTTTCACCTGCCTTTAATGCTTGTGCACATGGAGGGGTCTTCCATTGCAGCCCTTTCTGAATAATTTAAATGAATGGCCTGCAACAGGTTGGCCATTTAATTATATTTAAACCTTTGTCTTTGTTTTTATACTTTTATTTTAATTTTTTAGTTTTTAATTTGAGGGTACAAGGAACTTAGATGCATTATTCTTTAGGTTTTGCTTGTGTTGTGATTCTTAAATTTCAATATTCTCACCAGAATAATGAAGAATATGAATAAACAATATTTGGAGATTAGTAGTTAATGTTCTTAGACTAAGCTATATATAATATTTAATGTAATTTTTTTTTTGAGTGAGACATGTGAAATCTCATTACGATAAGAATAAATTTCTATATGTTCAAACATCTAAATGAGAAATCAACTTAAACTAAAAAAACTACCATAAATAAATCATATACCTACCAAATACACAAATAAACCAAATTACAAACTAAACTCACATTCCGTGAGACTTGAAGTCAGGATCTCACGGTTCAGACACGTTACACCTACCAGTTGAGCTATATTTAATGCAATTTTTAATTTGCGCTTAGGGAGTATAAAAATAAAAATATGTTTAAAGAATGACAATGTTTTGGTCACTTCAGCTATATAGTCTCTTTAATATGTTAGAAAACATGCTCTGATCCCTATATAACTTAATTAGGTAAACCACTTTAGTAAATTATGTTTCTTCAAATGTTTGATTATTATTTTAACCAAAAAAAATGTTTGATTATTATAGAAAAGAATCACAATTAATTTATGCGAAATTAGAACTTCTTCTTTGTTTTTACTACCGAAAATGAAATTGAAAAGCTTTTTAACATCTATTTTCAGAATCTAATTATTATTGCAATAATAATTAAAATTTGATAGTAATATTTTTATCTTGAATCATGTGAATTTCTTTTTAAACAGAGCATTTTTGTTGATTAATTTGGACATTCATATCTGCCTCTCTCCATCACCCATGAGTAGATGCCACATCAACTACCTTGAGAACTATTATCGCGTCACAAGCAGGACCACCAGTTTATTTTGCGGTGATAAAACAAGTGATTAGTCATTTTTATATGTTGATTACTCCATTTAATTAACTTCCATTTTCAAAGTCATTTCTTTTTTGCTTTTGAAAATTGAGCTCAAAAAGCTTTTTACTATATAAATAAATGAAGCTTCCAATTAATCACTTCTAAAATTTTTTTAATCAAGAATCAATTTATTCACTACTATATATATATACACGTGGATGATTAATTTGTACCCTATTTTATCTATTTTCCCTTTTATACATGTTAGTTTGCGAAATATTATAATTTTCTTTTCGTCAAGGGAACAATATTCAAACATTGCCTTAGGACACATGTTTGCAAAATTCTATTATTCCTTCACAAACACGCAATGACATATAAATATATAAATAAATATATAATTTATAAGCAAATTATTTAATAATGGGGTTTACTTCAAAATACTACTCAATAAGGATCTATAGGGTGAAATATGGATAGAAATTATAAAAGTTTGAGCTATTGTTCCCTCTTAAAATAAAACTATATACACTACTCCCTTTGTTTCTATTTATAAGTTATCACACATTGTTCCTTTTTATTTGTCATCTTATACTACCAAGAAAGTATTAATTACCTATTTTCCAAATCTACCCTTCTTTAATTGAAGAAAGAGAATGAATATGTGAGTATAGATGAATATATAATTAAGGGTGTTATGGGAAAGTAGACTAAAATATGCATAAAATTTACAGATTAACTAATTTTTAATTACTTTTCTTAGTTAAAGATGTTAGTTATCCATGACTTATACTAAGGAACATAGGGAGTATAAACAAATAAAATGTAGTAAGTAGTAATAATTATTTGTCTATTTGATGAACACAATGTCATCTGGTAATAAATGGTATTGAGTCTACTTTTTTCATTTTTTCCTTGCTAAAGGTCAAAGTCTTTGTGTTTATATTGAGAATTGAAGTTGTGAATATGACTGACTTAAAGATATGAACATGTGCAAATATATGTACTACTATAGTTCAATCTGCAAGTATATAGAAGAATATTTTATGAGTTTCCACTTTCAATGAAGGGTCACCAAATTAGTTTGAAATATATTCCCTTCTCTTGAGAATTGAACAAATTAAGACAAAAATGTAAAAAAACATAAATACTAAAATGTTTTGCATGTGAATTTTTCATATCATAAATCACACCAGCATATATACCCTAATTTACGATTTTCTTTTTATACATTACCCCTATTAATTTATCTGAATAATTTTGAATCAAATGGTATATAATATGATTAATATTGTAATTTTATCCAAACATAAGTTGAATCCCTCCTTTCTTCAAATTATAAAAGTGAAAAAAAAAAACTAATTAACTTTGCCATTAATTGCTTAATTTATTTTGATATATTGTTGAAGAGAATAACTGGCGTTTCTCACACTATAATCAAACATATTATTAACAGAAAATTTTTTATACAATGATATCTGACCAAATACTTTCTACCTACAATATGGAAGAAGATGAGAAGGAAGAGGAGGGAGTTGGTAGGAAAGAGAAAAGAGAAAAGAGAGGGAGAGATTAATTAATTAACATTAAAAATAACAATAATTAAAATGTTTTGAGTATTAACCAAGATAGTTAACTAACATGGAAAAAGGAACTAAACACAACCCTCTTTTCTTTAACTCTGTACAACCATGATCATCACCAAAATTCATTCTTCTTTCATCATCTTGTTCATGCTGCTCAATCTGTATTTCTGAATAATTCTCTGATCCACCACCTTTCTTCATCCCCTACAAAATCAACTTTATTGTTATTAGGTCAACCCTCCAAAACAAAAGAATTAAGCAGTCTCATAATTAACATAAATATATAATTAATATAATATTTCATTATCAGAAATAATCAAAAGTTTACCTGCTGGGAACTATGGATTTGATGATGATCTTCTCTCTTTCTTGGGTTCATGTCATTCATTTTCATCAGTTCACTAACCTTCCAAAAAAATTGAACCCAAAAACAAAAACAAGTCAATAATCCAATATAAAGAAGATTGAGAAAAAAAAATGCAGAAAAACTATATGGGTTATAATTACTTAATTATTATACCTTGGGACTATTGACAGGAGAACTAGCCGTGTCTTCCAAGGAATCATCTTCCTGAGAAATTTCTTTGGTTCTTGTTTTCTTGAAACGTAATTTGTTTGGGGTCTTTGGGGTTGAAGAACAGGCAAAAACTGGGATATTATTGTTGGTGGATAATTTCCATGCAGCACCGGTGGTTGCAGCATCAGAAATCAAAGAAGAGCTGCAACTAAAACTAGAACAGTAACTATTTTGCTGCTGCTGCTGATAATTATCAAAATCTTCAAAGTAAGAAGTCCACCCACTTTCTTCTTCTTCTTCTTCAATATCAGGAATATTTCTTCTTGTTGTTCTTCCTTGGGGAGAAGCAACAGATTTTTCTATACATGAATTTATGGAGTAATCCTCCATTATAGTATGATCAAAAGGAAAGAAAGAAAGAAAGAAAAAAAAAAGGGAAAAAATATATCAACCAGAGATAGAAAAGATTAGATTTGTTTTGGCAGAAAAGAAATCAGGGAAGGTCTAAATAAGGAGGGATTTATAAAAGAAAAAAAGAAAGGAATAAGAATAAGAAATTAAATTAAATTAAATTTTAAAAAAATACTAATGGAATTATATAATATTAGTAGAAAAAAGGGAAGCCATAATGTAGAATCTTGGTGTGGCCAAAAAAAGTGGGCCAAAGGGAAGTTGAGGGAAGTTAAAAGCAGCAGTTGCAACAGAAAACCAAGGCTTTGAGAAAGAGAGAAGGGGACGTGCAAAAGCCAAAAGGAAAATGAAGAAAAGATAATAAAGGCAAGGAAGAGAGGGTTGACCTTTGTGGTTCAAATTGCCACTCAATATTGGCAGCCATTTTCTTTGTTAGGACTTACCTTTCAACCATTAAGTAATCAAAGATTAGTATAGATTCTATTCTATCTATACCTATACCTTAAGTTTTTAAATTTGATCATAAAATAGAAATATAGAATTAAATTAAAATATATATAATGTTTGATTAATACATGTTAGACTAAGTAGAAAGAAATCGATATATCCCATGTTCCTCGAATAAATTTAATGTGACTCAACTCCGAATTAGTCAGAATCCAATATGATTATAAAAAATTTGTACCAAAAATAAATAAATACCATTTTGATAAAATATTGAAATCTTAATTAATTTGATATAGTAACCCATGTTCAATCTATCGACATTAAGTCCCAATAAACACACCAAGTTCAATGGTTAGTCACTTAGGTACTTAGGTTTATTAATAGAAATACTTTAGAGTTGGGTTTAAGATTAAAAAAAGAAAATGAAGAAAAGTCCCACGTTTTGGGTTAGTGGGTAACCTTGCTTTTATCTGCCGTTTCATTACATCATTAAGCTGAATATAATCCCTGCTACTACTCTTCTAGTAGTGCAGTGCAGAATGTTCCATCCACCGGCCTTTTCCAACTTAGTTTTGTGGGACCATGCCAAGATTTTCATTTCAACCCTTTAGAATACAGATTTTCTTCTTCTCTTTCTTGTTCTTGATGTTATAAGTATCCAACCTTCTGAAAAATTCCTGCAAATTTAGGAAGACATTTACCAGAAATATCGTCCAAAGTATTGTTTCGTCGAGTACGAAGATGAGAAGTCATCGGACATTTGACCTGATAGTAGAGTGTTGGACGCTTGAACTCTCAATTCCGGTGGCTAGAATTCTATTCCTATTAAAAAAAATTAAACTGATGAGGAAAATAATTTGCATTCAAAATCCAATGGGATGATCTTGTTTTTTTTTTTTTCACTTATGATTGACAATAGTCGGCCTTGAAAGTGCAGAAAATAATGCAGATTTGGACATATTATATCTCTTGAGAAATTATTAGGTGGGACGGACCCACCACGTCACCTATGGGACCAACCAATGATATTAAGACAACTCATCAATTTTCTAAAACCCTATCCCAATAATATCTCAAATTTGGGGACTTACCCTTTATAGAGGATTTATTTTAAAGGGGGGCTAAACCTTGGGCTAAAATCGTGCCTAAATTTAAGGAAGTCATTTGACATGTCAAGATTCTATTGATTAGTCCCATGGATAACATGGTAGGTCCGTCCAACCTAATAATTTCTCATATCTCTTACAGTTTATACGAACAAATGGAGACAAAATCTCTTAATTACTTGACAACATTCATACAACTGAAAGATAAAAACCGTCCACCAAATTTGAACATCTCTCTCGTTAGTTGGGCTCAGTCAGACGGGCCATTTTGGGCCCAGAAGGAGTTGCTTACATACATAAGGGATAATTGAAATGGCCTGTTTAAACCAGGTTTTGAGCTGGACCTTTGGGCCACAATTCAACTTCACGAAGCCCAAATCTCAATCAAATTTGAGCCTAACTTGGGTTCTGATATGAAGTTTGGGCTTTAGACAATCTAATTATATTGGGCCTTGACAAGCTAATTTGTTGATGAAACTTATGGTTATTGATTTCTAAAGAGTTGATTGATCTTTAATCCAAAGGGTTATGTGAATTGATTATATATATAACCTCAAATCTTCCCTTTTATAAGATTCAAAACAATAGATTAATTATGGTTGAATTCTCATTGCATATATATCTATATACTATATATAAAAAGTTATGATGATTATCTAATACAGTGTAAAATTTATACTTCACAAGTGAGTTAAGGTGTTGACATATATCATATTCTTTATTTAATTTTGTATTTAATATTAAAAACTATTCCCTAAAGGAGTACATGTCTGGTGCCAAAAGAAAACAAAAGGACTTAAAGGAGTTCATGTCAACCCTTAACCTTCGCATATGTAGTATGTTAAATTTTATTGACAGTGTATTTTATAATTTTCCTTAAAAATTAAAACCTAAGTTTTAAATATAGGTATATCTCTTCAAACTTCTTGGGGTCCTTCTTATCCTTTTCTTACTACTATAAAAAGATTAAAATTTAACCTAGCTCTTTGAAAAAGATTCAAAATGTTTAGGTTTTACCATAGGAAATTTGCTTCCTAAATGAAAAAGACCTAAGATAATGTACCATTTGAAAACAGAAAATGAAATTAAAGGCAGAAGAAGAGAGGCCCCAAAACATCACCTAGATATGTACTAAAAGGAAGAAAAAAAAAAAAAAAGAAGAAAGACCTACCATTAGAAAAGGGATCGAACCATCTACCATGCAAATAAAGGGGAGAAGAAAAGGAGAAAATTGTGGATTGGCTTTGGGCAAATAAGGAAACAACAATCAATATATCTTGGAGAGCTTCCTTCTTCAAATTGTTATCATTATTTTCCAGTTTCATAAAGCATATTGTCTTTTTTTTGCAGAGAAAACATTAAAATGCAATATTTTTATGAATTGCCAAGTCCTTTTAGTAATCTTAAAAATAACATTTATTGAGAAAGAAAAAATTGCAAGAATCGTTTTCTTTCATTAAAAGCTCAAGTGTTATTTGCTGGGTATATAACTATAAAATACTCTTGTCTGCCTCCCCACCAACGAAATTATTGAAAGGAAAGTAAGAATAAATTTTCGTAATTAATCATATCCACCAACGACAGCCATTGCTATGAAATTGCATTTAAAGAAGTCTCTTTACATAGTAGGAGTATTAAAGTTTCTAAGGATTCAATATATTCACCTGACAATAATTATTAGTAAGTCCCAGTACTCCATCACATAAATTTAATTGTTACTTGTAATTAATCCTTATATATGATTACATTTTCTTCCATTCTTTTTATTTTTGAAAAATAGATAACTTTCATTCATGTAACTGATTTTACAATAATTTTAGAAATATCATCCCTCATTATATCAAATCTCAGTAAAACTATGTAATCGATTACTTTTTGCACCGGAAAAACTGGATCTTCCTTGAAAATCCAAAACATCTGTCGTGAATCATATTGATGTCTCGCGCTATCATGCCCATCACTCCCTCGTTGTCGCTTGTTCTTCCAAACAAAAAGTTTTGATCAACGATGATCAAGTGATTGATTCGATAAACAGATCTCTTCCTTGGCACCCAAAAGAAAATGATTACAACGATTTTACCACAGATCTGAATAAATAAAAGGTTGATCATGCTTAAAACTATCATAAAATTCAGACTGGATAACTCAGATTAAAAAAAACTGAGACTAAACTCGAAACTGACTAAAAAACAAACTAACTCAAACCGACTAAAAAAAACTCAAATAAAACTGGTCAGATCTGTAAATCCGAACCCCTTATTGAAAACAAAAACCAAATCCTCCTCCTTCCCCTTGGCGTGACAACCAAGGAGGAGGAGGAGTAGTCGAAACACCAACGAGAACTAGAGAGGGAGAAGGGGAGAGAGAGGAGCGGCTATAATCAGTAAACTATTTTTGGTCTTACACTTTCTTCCATTTTTATTTGAGGGACTTAGGTCACTGAAAAGTTATTGAATCAATAAGGGTATTTGAGTAGGAGTTTACTATTAAAATTCTGATTTCTCATGATTTGTTTTTTGTAATGTAGAGGATAGATTTAAGCTTTGAGTCTTCAACTCATCAAAATCAAAACCTTTGAGTACAATTTGTTTGTTATTTGAGTTTCAACATTTTAGGGCCAACTTAATTAGGTCTCAAAAACAATGATCTAACTCTTGCGAAAGCATCAATATTTTTTCTAAAGGTAAGTCAATTTTATTGAATGCAGCAGATATAGGAATAGAGCCAAAAAGACTCTATCTACAATAACTTGCGAAAGCATCATAATCGTGTAGCTCTTGACCATTATAGAGTATTTTGGTACAAAACCGTAAGATATTATAGTAACATAACTTATTAACTTTTAATCATTTGGAGTGAAACTACATCGATCGGACATCAAATAGAATAAGTCTTTCAATTTTTTTTTTTCTAAAAAAAAACTTTTATTTGTGAGACTTGAAGATGTGACATTAAGAGACATCAAATTCCTTACTACCTCCGTCCCATATTATCTGTCTACTTTTCTCCTAATAGAAGTGGACAGATAATATGGGACGGTATATTATGAGTAAATTCTTCGGTCAGAAAATCCTTCTAAAACCTTTATTATATAGAGAATGGTGCATAAAGTACATTATATTTTTTAAATTTAAAAAAATAGAAGTATTAGTATATAATTTGACCATGAGACCTTGTCAATGGGGGGATAGGGTGTAACTATTAGCTCTAGCCTCTAGTTGATATATGTACGACTTGCTCATTGCTTAGTCCACGATAATTAAAATACAAAAAGACCAAACAATTCCAAAATACCGAATCAAAATACTAGTAGTTTAACAAGTCCAAAAGTTTGGGAATATATACATGATATTTCATTTTCTTCCTAAGTAGTATTTCTCTAATCTCAATCAAGTTGTTTGCTGGAGAAACGTTCCATAAAGACGCAAACAAACAATAAGTGAAATAAATTTCAGGGTTTGACAAGTTCATAATTATTTTAGGCGGCTTTGTTTAATCAACTTGATTGAATTGTGTTGAAGAAAGAAAGAAAATAAATGAATCAAATACTAGTAAGCTTTTCTTCAATCGCGCCGGTGGACCGCAATTTGACTTGTTGAAAACCCAAAACCTAAATTAATTATTATATATGGTATTTGGGGTTTGTCTAGCTTTTTATATGTAATCTTGACCTGAAAAGCATTTTCATCTTGGCTGGCTTTGTCAAGTAATATTGTTTTTATGGGTCAAATTATATTTAAATTTGAGGACTTATTAAGTGAAGAAGATCAAGTTGGGGCAATGGCCCTCAAATTTCAATTTTTCATGGTGATGAAAGCAACAACATGACCCCATGAAAGGTGCTGCTCCGACACCCCCTGCCCCCCAATTTGGCCCTACTTCGTTTCGTTTTTACTTTTATTTATCTATTTTTCTCAGCTAAACTGTTCACACTTCACAGACATTGTTTTGCCAACAAAATAATAGTAATTGGGCTAAAATGTTAGATTATAAGTCTGTTAAATGTAAATAATCCAAAATATTTTGGACTGAATTGACCCAAATCGAAAAGTTAATGCACTAATTTGACATTTTCATAGTTTGGACACTTATTTGACCCTTTTGACAAAATTCAGGTCCCTAATTATTGAGATTTTAGCCTAGTAATTGACATCCCCTAAAAAAAAATTGTGTGATTTGGGTTTTTATTTTTACTCTATTTAGGTTTACTTGCTTAAAGAAAAGGAGAGACTAAGAAGATCTACTTTCGAGTGAATTTCAAATTTTAATCATTTTAAATATATATTTAATTATTTTGTAAGAAAAAATATAGTATTGTAGAGTTGAACTCAACTCTTTGAGTAAAGATCATTAATGCTTTTTGGAAGGGAATCATGATAATATTAATTAGTAAGTAATGATAGTTTTTTTTTGTCAAATCGCTTCCCTAACTCAAATAGTTAAAATGTAATTCACTTAGTGCAAGGATCCTCTTCACTGGAGAGGTCCACTAATTTTTTCAAACTAATCCAATGGTTATTAAATGTCAATGTCTTATTTCAATTTCTCTCTTTAAATACCCAATTCCATTTAAAAGTCATTGGATTGTCTTAAAAAACCAGTGGACCTCTCCACTTCAGGAGAGAGAAATTGAGTTTAAGTCTCTTCATCGTGCCAAGTGAACATTTTTTCTTACAATATACTCCCTCCAATCCAGAATAAGTGTCACATTAGGAATATCACACATATTAAGACAATAATTAACTCACCTTAAATTTAGTAAAAAAATGTTTTAAATGACCTAAACACCCCAACTTTTTTATTAATTACATTTATTTCTCCCTAACTCCCCATTAATTAGGGGTATATATGGTAAAAGTACTACAAATTGTATTGGTTTTATAAGTGTGACACTTATTATGAAATAAATCAAAACTCGATTTGTGACACTTAAAATGGATCGAAGGGAGTATATGCCCAAAAAACTTTTTTTTTTGGGTGGATAAATTCAAATTATAAATTTTTTGGGTGGATAAATTCAAATTATAAATTGACTCATATACCAATGCTGATCATATATGCAGGAAAGAGGCTATGCTCCACTTGACTGAGTTTTGCCAACAACAAATAAATTTCATAGAGGAGTAGGTATGAGAACATGCTAGAAATCAGCCATTCCATAAGAAAAATAATGTGGAAAATTAAAATTGAAAAAACAAAAAAGAAAGGGTATACTCTTCTTCTAGATTGGTTGCCAATGTATCACGAGGGTCATAAATTCCCTCCATAGGTGGGTACAAAGAATTAATAAAAGATCTTTGGATCAGAAAGTCATTCCTTAAATAATGGATGAAAGACCCACCAAGGAATTTAAGATCACAAGAATCTTGAACAATTTTAAGAATTTTTAGTAAAAAGTTGCAATTTCACCTAAAATTATACTTATATTGCTTGAAATTAAGGGAATGAGTGAGTTAATTTGCAAGTATAATCAACAAAATTGGGCGTTTATATATATGCTTCTTTTACAATAGAAATTCATATCAATTTGAAATTTTTAGTTTGTGGAGAGGTTTGGGGAAAAATCCCTTTCTAATATGTATATAAGATTCAAGTTCATCATCAAGAAAATTAAACTTTGCCAAAAATATATGTATGAAAGGAAGAAAAATAAAGAAAATCAAATCGTGGTGTGTCGATTTCATGAATATGATCTCAGTTTTTAATTATTCAACTGGTTTAATGGTGTCGTATACTAAAGCTAAAGGAAAGTGATGTCTGTGGCTGTATACCCTTTTTGAGACGTGGCAATGCCATCATTTATAGCTTCACCAAAAATATATCCTTTAGCAAACACACAAATAAATTAGAATTATTATAAAAAAAAAAAAAGGGAGAAGAGAATAATACCTCACAAATCATTGTGACTTATATTCCTCATTAAACTCTCCTGTTAATATCGTATATACAAGAATTGGTATTGTAGTTTTGTTACCGCACTTACCATTGGAAACATTTGATGGAAAAATGATAAAAGAGGTACTGACTCCTTTATTTATAGGCTTAATAGATAATTTGGCCCCTAAACTTACAAGAAATGGACAAATCCGCTTTTAAACTTTCAAAATTGTCAATTACACACCTTAATTTGTAAAAAATAGACAAATTAGCCATTTTGGACAAGAAAATTATTAAATTCCTTTAACAATTGGATGGAAATTGGATGAAATTTATCAGAACCATACCAATTTCCGTAAAAAAAAAAAATTGCTAATATTCTTCCAATCTATCCAAAAACTGCTAATTAATTTGTCCCATTTTTACAAATTTAGGTGTACAATTAACAACTTTGAAAGCTCAAAGGTTAATTTGTCCCTTTCTTATAAGTTTAGGGACTAAATTGTCTATTAAGTCTTTATTAATATCTTTCTAATTTGGAAAGGAGAGAAATCCTATCCCGGTATTTTTTTAAAATCTAATTTGGATTCAAATCCAATTCCTTAAATAAGAAAATTGTGAGTAAACATTTAACAATGAACCACACAATATAATTCGGCGAAAAAAAAAACAACACACACACACACACAATATAACAAGAATATATACAATAACTGGGTCATCTGGAATCAAGCATGTGTTCTTAAACACTTATGGAGTATCTTTATGAAATCAGGTTCACTTTGGATAGCATGGATTTATGCATATATTCTTACGTGTAGATCTATTATGGAGATCCCTTCTTTACAAAGATATAGCTGGAGCGTAAAGAAGTTGCTTCATTTGAGAAACAAGGTTGATCAGTTTATTCAGGTTGGTGGGGATTCGACTCTCCCTGGTTATGTTTATAAAACTTCTCTTGTATATGATCATTTGAGGTCTAAAAATCCTCGTGTCCCATGGCAAAGGTTAGTATGGTTTTCTTGTAACTTGCCTAAACATTCGATTGTTACTTGGATGGTTATTTTAGATCGATTACTTACTAAGGATAGATTGAGTAACTGGAATGTGCAGATTGAATCTTTGGACTGTGTGTTGTGTGGTCAGCAATTTGAATGCAGAGATCACATCTTTTTACTTGTGAGTATTCGAAAAAGTTATGGGCGAAGATTTTGAGAACTTGCAATTTGACTAAGACAGCTGGTGACTGGCAGAGTGAGATTCAGTGGGCAATTACAAAACTTAAAAGGAAATCTCTACTCTCTTTAGTTTTGAAATTAGCTTGGAATGCTTATTTTTATATTATTTGGAGGGAACGTAATGCTAGGATATTTCAGCAGAGGATGCAGATGGTTGAGCAATCCTTCCAATTAATTGCTGATTCTATTCGTTTGAAGTTACTTGGTTTTAAGAATGTTGCTAAAGACTCTGTCAATATTTCTCTTTGTAATAGTTGGAAGTTGGAATTAGATTGGTAGTTGGCTCTTTTATGAGTAACTAAACTCTTTGTATCTAGTTTTGTAGCAGTTCTTTTTCCTACTACCGGATAAATGAATACATATTTATCCAAAAAAGAATATATACAACAACAATAGTTTTGCTTTCAAGAAATATTCGTTGTTTGTTTGTAATTTTGTTTTTTTGTTTTGTTTTGACCTTTTGGGGGTAATAAAATCACTATTTAGAAGAAAAGAAGGGATGATATAACAAGGAGTACCCATTATGCATGATGAACTGCCATCACATGGGTACAATTTTGCCTCTTTGAGATTTTAGTTTTAGAAAACATAAAAGCAGAAATGAAAACAAGATCGTTTGTTGCCTATATATGATTGCATTATAAGATCGGTGGTGTGCCATATGCATGCATATATATATGGGTCCCCAAAAACACATATTAATCAAACTTTGGTCAACCCCATTGCCCTTACCTTATCGATAATAGTAATTCTTTTCTACATGAAATTTATGGAAATGGAAAAGAAATCCTTAATTGAATTACTAGTCAGATTTAAAGTTTAAACTTTAATGTTGGGGTTTTGATCCTTTGGTTATTATTGTATATGTTGTAACTCGGATATCCTAAACTATAATCTATCAAATTAATCATGCAAGCGCAAACAATTAAAATAATAAACATCCACACAAGAAACAAAAATTTACGTGGTTCGGCACTGAACTTGCCTATGTCCACGGAGGAGAAGAGAAATTACTTGTTAAAGAAAATTACATCAACACATAATTATCAATAACTCTCACTCAATCTCTCAATCCAATCTAACAATCAATCCTTTTGATCATGGTATATGGTCTGACCACATTTTTTTTTTATAAATTAGCTCCTTAATTTAGTATAACATCATCACATGGCTTAGGGGAAAAAAAGAAGAAGAAAGAAACCTTACCCTAACTAAAAAGTATTTGTATAATGTAGTCCTTTCAAAAGAAAAAAAATGCTTAAACACATCCTAATTTATAATTAAATGGATAATTTCTCTTTTATATCTTTCATTTTCATTATTTGTCCACAGTGAATTAAGGATGAAATGGGTAAAGTGAAAGAATGATAGGGATGTGAAAGTCAAATGAAACAAAATAGAAAAAACAAGAGAAATTAAGATTATTGGTGGAAGTGGGAAAATTGACCATTACCAAGTTTCAATTGCTATGTGAAATCCCCAAAAAGGATATTTATTATTATTATTAGTATTTTTGTAAAAGAAAATGCACAATTAAATAAATAAAAAATAAATTATAGAATTTTGGCTGTGGACTGAGGTAGACCACAACTTTGCCTCCAAGACAACCACGTCGGCATCAATGGAACCACCAAAGTCTCCCCTCCCAACTTCGAATATTGCCAAATTCAATTTTTTGTCTCTTCTAGCTTTTATAGCTTCCATCCATCGAATGAAACGCAGCGTTTGACTTTTCCGTAACGACCAGCATTTAAGTCAATAGGCCCATACTATTCCCCCACGCGCCCCCATCACGCACTCGCCTTTCACCATTTTACACCAAAAGAGTTTAATTCTTTTTTTTTTTTTTTCAATTCTTTGCTTTAATAATAATGTTTTTTAAGATTACTTCAATAAACTTAAATCATCTAATCTAATACTAATATACTTAATTAGAATGGAATGGTAAAAGGGTAAGATGTTGATTTGTAGTACAAATTAAAGGAATTGAATATATATATATATATAGTTTTGACTTTTTTGAGACAAATATTGGAAAAAGAACCCTAAGAAGGATAAAGGTTTTCACAATTTGCACTGAAGAGAGTAAATTTATATATATTTTTATTTGATTTCATTTTTCAATTTAAATATTCAAATTATAAATTTCAAAAACTTTCAACATATATATATTTTAAATATATATACTACTACAAACCTATAATTATAGTAGTAGATGTGAAATATAAGGGAGGTGAGCAAGGGAGGCATGAAGGCAGTAAATGGCCTTTTGCCATGCAGAAGCAGTATGGCTCAGAGGCATTTAATGAGAGAGAGAGAGAGAGTAGTTTTGCTTAGGTTGGGCTCCAATGGTGGAAGTTGAAATTGTAAAAAGTCCACCTACAATAGCTTAAAATTTTTTATACTAACTCCCAATTGCAAATTTTGTGGTACCAACCAAACCAAAAACCCTAACACTCAACTAACTATATTTCCATACAAAACCCTAAATTCTTTCCAATCTTTTGTGTATATATGGTATTTCTAAACCAATTCTTTTGTGTATTACCAAATTTTCATCCGTAATCATGAACAAGAATTTTTAGTATATGGAAAGTTTTTGTGGCATATGACTCACCCACCTAATCTTTTTCCTTCCCTTTTTTGCTTTTGCATGTCATCTTTCTTATCCAATTATAATAATAATTATTAAATTATTAGTTTCTCCATCACCTTGATCTTGTTTTGGAAAACCTAATTGTCCAAATAAAAGTTTGTTGAAAGACATATGGCAATTTCATGTTAAGAAGTCAATGGTAAAACTTATTTCATACAAATAAAGCAAGTTAAAATCTAAAAATGGTGGATGTGAAACAGAAAAAGGGTTATGCAAATTGTGATTCATATAAGACTTAATTTCCAAGAGAAATTATTAGATAGTGAATGATGTTATTTCCCCAATGGTATAATAGAGACCATTTTCACCATTTCTACATCATCATTTTTATAAAAGCTTAAATGAGAGAAAAGTTATTCCTTGCCATTATATATATGTAATATTCAAAATACTCACACACAAAAGGGGATTCAAGTGATTAATGAAATATACCCATTCTTTTTTCATGCATGTGATATTTCAAAACCTTTTCGATATTAATCTTTTTTGGAAAGAAAAAACATTTTCAATATTATAAATCCCACAACAAAGATTGATGAAATTAAGCCAATGGTATAGTCAAATGAGGGAATCATAGTATAAACAAATAAATGTATAATATTAAAATCGATCATTTTCCACAAATATGTATATATATGAGAAGGATCAAGGTTTGTTTTAATGGAGGAGGCTGTCATTACCTAATCGTGACAGCCCCGTGTGATCATATTCACAT
This sequence comes from Corchorus capsularis, assembly GCA_001974805.1. Taxonomy (NCBI): domain Eukaryota; kingdom Viridiplantae; phylum Streptophyta; class Magnoliopsida; order Malvales; family Malvaceae; genus Corchorus; species Corchorus capsularis. The sequence continues at coordinate 24,237 of AWWV01011014.1, forward strand.
GTATTTAAATCATTCACCTTCTCCTACAATAATAAATGCATTACACGAACAATTGCGATTTTAATGGCTTTATCCTTTCGTTTTTGTTTTGGGTTTCATTCTCTATATAAAAAAAATAATTGACATATTTTCTTCTTCGGTCGGATTTAATTGACATTGATATCATTATGTCTTTGACAGACCAAAATTCGTATATCATAATCAACATATTAATTTAAAGACCCCCAAACTTTATAATAAGTATCATTATTATTAGTTTATGTATTGTTCATTTAATTCATGAGGGGAAATTATTGTTTTTTTACCTTTTATAATTATGTGGAGATTTAAAATGATTAAATATTATCTGACTCTGATGATGATACTCCTTTAGTAATTGCATTAAAAGAAAGAGCAAATTAAATATACAATTCTCATCATATTTGGGTAAATGTTGCTGGCTATATAATTTTATGTAGGACTTTAGTAATTAATTAATCATAATAATATAACACTCTCTCCTAATTTAATAACATTTCAGATATTAATTTTGTTTTCGCTATATGAAATTGAAGTCAAACTTCATTTATACACCATCCTTTTCTTCTCCTTCTTGGCTTTTGTTTCTATCAAAAGAATAAAACAAATATAGAAGTTATTTTCTCATAGAAATTAAAAGAATCCTACCATCAGCTGATGAGATATTTATCATAGCATTTTTCTTATGGGGTTGATATGGATATATATTTTTCAGAGACATGAATAAAACTTTTTCATGCTCAATCTTTATTACCATGTTTACTTTTATTATATGTTGTCTGACTAAGAAATTAATTAGAAATATTTGATGATCATCAGCATGCTGATCAATATATATATGTCTTGATCCTTCAAAAACATGCTATGGAATTCATCTAAATGCATGATTTATATCAATATATAATTTGTATATTTCCATCCTTTTCCCCTCCCATCTTTTGGCCTTTGTTAGCATTAATTTCATTACAACAATTTGACACATAATTTTCTTTTTCTTTCTTTAACCACAATCTTCCTCTCCCATCTCTGTATATGGCCACATTTAAACGTGGATGTAGAAACTTGAAAAATGATTAGGAAATGAAAAGTAATGCAAAAGAAAATATATTCTTAATTTCAATTGATCATTAAGATATCTTTCAAAATGCATGCAAATTGTATTAATTATACATATATAAGATTATCCCAATTAATTAATGAATTCGTAATGGATTTTATTTTCACATATGAAAACAGATTAACATCAATCAAAATAAAGCTGCTTTCTATTGCTTCATACACCTCCTTTTTCTTCTATTTTGAAGGTGAAATGAAAGAGTAAATAAAACTTTAATGGCGTAGCTATGGAGATTGCAAAAAAATTATGAAGTTTGGTAGCCGTCATTCGTTGCATCCATTACATAAAAAACTTCTCAGTAATGGGGAAAATTAAAGACTAAATTCTTTCTCTTTCTTTCTTTATCTTTATCTTTTTTTTTTTCTTTTCTCTCTCTATATAGCATTTACAGCTTCCCCTCCATTAAATGCAATTGCACCCTCTCAATACGCTCTGCAATAACTCTTCGCTGCCACAATTTCCTCCATCTGTTCCCTTCCCCCTTTCTCTCTTTGTGTTTCTCCTTCTTCTCTTCTTCTTCTTCATTTCTTCTGCTTCTTCTCCATTTTTTTCTTCTTTCCGTTCTTCTTTATATCTGTCACTTTCTTGCTCGACCCCATCTCTTTTTGCTTCTCAAAACCTACTTCTTCCCATCAAAACTCAACCCAAACCGCCTCAAACACCTCTTCCTTTGCGGTTTCCAGGTAACAAAGTTCATCCTTGAGCCATAAATAGATCCAAATTAAACTCTCTGAGTCTTAAGGTTTTTTCTAGGGTTCTTCTTTATTAGGTCAAAAATTTTATATGCGACCAAGTTTTGGAACTGTATTATGCTTATAAACTGAAAAAATCTGTCTCTGTAATCTTACGTTTTTATTCTGAATGATTTGCAGGGAAAGCTGAAGAGTTTGGGTTTTTCAGACAGACAAGGAAAGCATAGTTGGATTCTGCCCCCGTGATCTTCGTTATTATAAATATCTCTTTTTTGGGGTTTTTTTAACCTGATTTTTGTCTGGGAAACGACCGTATCAAATTTGTCAACATTTAACTTTCTTTTTAAGATTCTCTTTCGCTTGTACATTGGCACGTAACAAATCAGATATTTTTAACGGATAATTATATATAAACCCAAAGGAGGGGAGAAATAGAGAGAGAAAGAGAAACCCTTTTTAGCTTCTTTGAAAAAAAAAAAAAACCAGAGTCAGCTTCGTCCCTCTTGCTCAAACTTGTAAGCAATTTTTCAGTTTAGTTCGGAAGGAAGACAACGAAGGTGTGTTTTTTGGATATTGAAGAGAAAGATATTGGGTTAGGGCTTTTGGGATTTTCTGAAATATGCCAGCCGGAGTAATGATTCCGGCAAGAAACATGCCGCCGATGATCAGTGGAAACGGGAATGTTGGTGGGTTTGGAACATCTTCAGGACTAACTCTCGGACAGGTTAGAACTTGAGTTCTGTCTTTGCCGTTTCAAATCTGTTGGTTTTTTACATGATTTTTATCAGTTTTTTTTTTTTCCAAATTTTTTTGATTAATCTCTTCAGATATTTTTTTTTCCACCATTTCCAACTTCCTTTGACTCTGAAGAATTAAAGATCAATGGGTCGTTTTAGTTTTTTCTCCAAATTTACCATTTCTTCCCTCTCAAACCAAGAGATCTTCCACTCATTTTTCCACTG
>AWWV01011015.1:0-60375 GCA_001974805.1 Corchorus capsularis
ATAGGAGAAGCAAAAAAACATAATAAAAACATTAATCCTTGTGAAATCTACACTGTTCTTCCATCTTTAGTCAAATTACTCACATAATAATACTTTTGTCGCTAATAAAATCTAGTCTACTTGTTACTAATAACCGTACACTCAAAATGGGACTTTTGGGTTTTTTGTCTTCTGTTTTTAATAATTGCTTGCTTTGTATGTTGAGTGGGAAAATTTTCCATTCTTCTGTTTGTTTAGATTGAAAAACAATAAGCTTCGGAAAATCTTAAAGATCTGTAGATAATGTTCCAGCCTAACATGATGGAAGGTCAACTCCACCCTCTCGAGATGACCCAAAACACTTCGGAAAGTGAAATTGCTCGGATGAGAGACGACGAATTCGACAGCACAACCAAATCTGGTAGCGAAAACCATGAAGGAGCTTCTGGCGACGATCAAGATGCTGCCCGTCCCAATAAGAAAAAGCGTTACCATCGTCACACCCAACATCAGATCCAAGAAATGGAGGCGTAAGAGCCTAAGCAAAACTAATCAACCCTTTAAATTACACATTTTTAATGTCTTTTTATTATAAAGCTGTAAAGGCTAATTATTAATTTCGTTCCTTTTTGTTTTGGTGACAGATTTTTCAAGGAGTGTCCTCACCCTGATGACAAGCAAAGGAAGGAACTTGGGCGTGAGTTAGGGTTAGAGCCATTGCAAGTCAAGTTTTGGTTCCAAAACAAGCGTACCCAAATGAAGGTAAATTAACAATTTAACATTAACGAAACGTTTCTTATTCATTTTTGCTCTTAAGAACCTGAGAGCTTTCCTATATGGGGTTTGACATGACGCGACTCGATTCTTCCTACAGACTCAGCATGAGCGGCAGGAGAACACACAGCTTCGAACTGAGAATGAGAAGCTAAGGGCTGATAACATGAGGTATAGGGAAGCTTTGAGCACTGCTTCGTGCCCAAATTGTGGAGGTCCTACAGCTGTAGGACAAATGTCCTTCGATGAACACCATCTCAGGCTTGAAAATGCTCGTTTAAGAGAAGAGGTATGAATTTGTTATTAATAATAAACAGAAAACACTACATGAACATTATAGTAAAGTATTCTATTTTTTGTAATTGGGTTTTTGGGGTTAATTCCATGCAGATTGATCGAATATCAGCAATAGCAGCAAAATATGTTGGAAAGCCAGTGGTGAATTACCCTCTTCTTTCTTCTCCTATGCCTCCAAGGCCACTCGAATTCGGTGCCCAACCCGGTACAGGGGAAATGTATGGTGCTGGAGACCTTCTTAGGTCCATCAGTGCACCTTCTGAGGCTGATAAGCCTATGATCATTGAGCTCGCGGTTGCGGCCATGGAGGAATTGATCAGAATGGCTCAGATGGGTGAACCTTTATGGATGACTAGTCTTGATGGCACAACTTCAGTGCTTAATGAAGAAGAATACATTAGGACATTTCCTAGAGGGATTGGACCCAAACCTACTGGTTTCAAATGTGAAGCTTCAAGGGAAACTGCTGTTGTTATCATGAACCACATTAACCTTGTTGAGATTCTCATGGATGTGGTAAGGTTGCTTATATTAGTGTATCAAAAAACTCTGTAATTTGAAAATGGAAGAAATGCTAATTTATGGGTTTTTTATGAAAATTCAGCACCAATGGTCAACTGTGTTTTCCGGAATTGTTTCAAAGGCTTCTACTTTGGATGTTCTATCAACTGGGGTGGCAGGGAATTACAATGGAGCTTTGCAAGTGGTAATTTGATAGGATTAGTAATATTTTTCCTTCTTACTTTATTAAATCTTTTAATCTAATTCTAGTTGCTGATGTCTAATTTCTCAGATGACAGCTGAATTTCAAGTTCCATCTCCACTTGTTCCAACTCGTGAGAGTTACTACGTAAGATATTGCAAACAACATGCAGAGGGAACATGGGCAGTTGTTGATGTTTCATTGGACAATTTACGCCCAAGTCCAACAGTTAGATGCCGAAGAAGGCCATCTGGCTGTTTGATTCAAGAAATGCCCAATGGCTACTCAAAGGTATACATACATATATACGGGGGAAAAAACAAGACAAGACAATCATTAACTAGATGTTACATTAAATATCATCATTTGTCTTTATTCCTACTTTTCACATTTTGTTCTTCTTGCTCAATAATTAAATGGCTTTATTGCCAATATCCTGCAGGTTACATGGATTGAACATGTGGAAGTTGATGAAAGAGGAGTCCACAATCTCTACAAGCAGCTTGTAAATTCCGGCCATGCTTTCGGAGCCAAACGTTGGATTGCTACACTTGATCGACAATGTGAGAGGCTTGCTAGCGTCATGGCCACTAACATTCCTACTGGTGATGTTGGAGGTATTAATTAATTATTTAACAATACTTCAAATTTTTAATTTATGATTAATTTAGTATATTAATCTCCAATTAATGCTGATATATGTATGTGTAACGTTTATGATATTATTTGCTTAGTGATAACAAATCAAGATGGGAGAAAGAGTATGTTGAAGCTAGCCGAGAGGATGGTAATAAGTTTTTGTGCTGGAGTGAGTGCCTCGACGGCTCACACGTGGACAACATTGTCTGGAACAGGAGCCGATGATGTTAGGGTTATGACTAGAAAGAGTGTTGATGATCCAGGCAGACCACCTGGCATTGTTCTTAGTGCTGCAACTTCCTTCTGGCTTCCTGTTTCTCCAAAGAGGGTTTTTGATTTTCTCAGAGATGAGAATTCTCGAAGTGAGGTAAGTTCAAATTAAGCAACTTAATCTCTATGATTCTTTGCATTTATGTTAGGTTAGTTGAATATGGTAAAGTTTCTTTGCATGTCCAAGCATATATGGTATGAAAATCTAATTAGTTTTGGAAATTTTAGCCTTGTATGGAAACTAATTATTGGTCCCAAATTTAGCCTGTCAAATCGGGTTGGATGGTGGTTGTATTTATTTTTTGGTTACCATATTGTTTGAAACTAAGATTCAATTTGTTCCATGAGCTAATTTGGTTTCATCTAGGGAGATAAAATAGACCATCTGACACGTCTTCATTGTTGTAGCCTCTAATCCATTCCACAATAGTATTGAACAAGCATAAAGATACTTGGTTCATGAGGAGCAAAACCAATTTAGATCCTCTTGACACATCTTCACTTTAATAACCACAAATTTTAACAGAAAATAAAAGGGAACAAATATTTTATGGTAGTATATATCTTTGGTTAATGCTCATTTAAGGTTGGGTTGTTAATAGATAGGAGTATAAGACATTTGCACTTCCTAGGCACACCCCTATAATCATCCTAGCTAGACACAAATTAATATGGATATAAATAAGTCAAATTTTTGTTTCTAGGGTGGGTATGGGATATGCTTAGGACCTTAGGTAAGTGAGCAGATATCAATCACTATAAAATTAATTATAATGATTTGAACAATGTGAATTTTATAGTATTACTTATAGATGTGAATTTTTTTTTGGGCCAGAGATATGAATTCACTTATTACAATGTTTATACGAGTATACATGGAAATTAACATATATATAGTTTATTTCATTGATCAAATGAACAAGAGTAGTCCCTTTTCTTTAGCATATTCATGTTTTGTAAAACTAGCTAGATTTCACTTAAATGCTTATAATGAGAAATTTAGAGTTCATAAGTAAGTTTAATTAAGTATCAATAATGCAATAAATATTTCATTAGCGCTTATAATAACATTGCAAAATGAATTGATTTTCCTTACCAACTTGGCCTATATATATATACAGTGGGATATTCTTTCTAATGGTGGAGTTGTCCAAGAAATGGCACACATTGCAAATGGCCGGGATACAGGCAATTGTGTTTCACTACTTCGGGTAAATGTAAGGGTTCATTTTTTAAAAAAGATATATAATTTATTGATTTATCCAAATTTTGGGGGTTTAATACTTTTGCTCACATATTTAATTTTAAAACAGAGTGCAAATTCAAGCCAGAGCAACATGCTAATTTTACAAGAGAGTTGCACTGACCCAACAGCCTCATTTGTAATCTATGCTCCTGTCGACATTGTTGCAATGAATGTAGTCTTAAATGGAGGTGATCCAGATTATGTTGCCCTTCTTCCATCAGGCTTTGCCATTCTTCCTGATGGAACTGCAGCAACTGCCGGTGGCATTGCCGACGCCGGGTCCGGTGGATCCCTCTTAACTGTTGCATTTCAGATTTTGGTTGATTCCGTTCCTACTGCAAAACTTTCTCTTGGATCAGTTGCAACAGTTAACAATTTGATTGCATGCACTGTTGAAAGGATTAAGGCTTCACTTTCATGCGAGACTGCATGAAAAATGTTGCCAACATCTTCAATTGTAGCTAGGTAAGGATTTTTAATAAAACCCATATGTTTAAAAAAATTTTAAATGCAAAATTGATTCATTTTGTTTGTAACTTGGTGAAGAAGATATTGATTGTTATGCTATTTTGTTTTGATGCAGATTAACAGAAGGAGGAGAAAAAAGGGAAGGTAATTAAAATGTTTTTAAGAACAAATGGTGATGATGAATTTTGGAATTATAGAGAAGATCAATGGGGATAAGTCAAGAGCGCACCTTGCATGATCCTCTTTGGCATTAATGTTGAAGCTTTGTTATGGGGGCAAAGAAAGTGACCTTAAGCAAATTATTCATCAAAAGTGTTCAAAGAGTTAGAGGTTCGGGAATTGACTTCCCCAAGAATACCAAAGTGAATTGTGCAAAAGAACTTTATTATAGAGACCCCTTTTGTTTAAAAAAAAGGGGTTTTAAATTAACTTTTGTGGTTTAGGATTTTAGAGTTTTGTATAAGTAAATTATGGGATATTTTAGTTTCCCCTTTTTCCCTTCTTCCCTTTGTTTATTTTGTGTTTGATCTTAAGCAACTAATGGGTGAAAAGCTCTCACACCTTTTCTAGTAGCTAGTTCTCTTTTTCTTTTCTTTCTACTTCTCCTTTCCTTTTTTGCCATTTTTAGAGCTTTTCGAAATGGATATTGCTTTTGTTATGCCTGTCTATTTTTGTTTCCTTTTTCCTTGTAATTAGTCCAATTCCTTTCAGATGGGATCGATCTGTTGGTCAATTTATGCAAATATTCATTATGCCGCTTGATTATAAATTAATTCACCCACTTTGGCTAATATATGTATTTGATTATAAAAGGAGATTCTATAGAAACACTCCTATCATCAATATAGCACTTAAGTCAAGTGGTAGGTGGTATGCAAATGAATTGCGACAAATATGCCTTGCTAAAAAAGTTTTTTCTACTATTCAAACATTCTTTTTCAAACGACTTCTTACCTGCAAAAAGTATTGAGATGAAGAAAAAATATGGTATGGTTGCGAAAATGGGTGAAAAAGAAATACCACGTGGTTGAACTCTTAATTCTAGTGATACTATTAGGATATCAAAACGATACAGTTTTGATCAGTCAAAGTTGTTTAGTTGTTAGGTATTAGTTATGAGTTAGTTAAGGGTGTCTGTATAAATATACTCTGTAAATCAATGTAAAGTACACTTGTTTCTTCTTTTTCAATATTCTCTAATAGATACGCTTGGTTGAACTCTTAGTTCTAGTGATAGGAGTTTTTACATAGTAATCTCAATTCGTATTAAAAAAACAAAAGGGTAACGGACCAACATTAATGCAATTAATTAATTTACTCCATATACATATACATGTATGTAATAATTACCAAGGAATTGAACACACCAAGAAATTTTCAGATGGAAAGTGTATACGAAAGAAGATTCCTAGCTTCTCATCTTTGATATGTGTTGATCAGCATTCAGCACAGGTCATCTTTGATATGTGTTTGGATGTTAGGGAAGAAATACGTTAATGTTTTCCAACACATAAATGCAAAAGATGGCTTAGGATTTACGGATGTCTGCCCTACCAAGCAAATTAAAGGAACATGATGTAATTTAGGAGTAATTCCTTATCGCCATAAAGACAACTCTCTCAAACATTAATTATATTTATTTGGATGGAAAAATACATTAATTATATTTTTATTTTTCCTTCTACTCAACATTATTGATTCCCTCTAGCCTTATTAAATTTTGTTGCAAGTTTGGGCAGAACCTTTCCAACAACCAAATACATCTGTATTATAATTACTCCCATTGTTTTTGTCCTATGTTTTAAATTGTGTATATATATTTATATATCATGCCTCGAAACGGTACCATCATTTAATTTATGAATGTACTTTTTTCTTATAGTCAATGATTATTCATAATTTTAAATGTAGACTATACATCCATCCATTTATTAATGATCGATATTAACACATCGCGGGATGTTATAATCATATCATAGTAACAATTTTAATTTGGGTTAACAAAAAAACCATTCATTATACATTATTCTTTTTAGAGAAACATCTAAGATACATTGATTATATATATAACTCGGCTTCTCTCAATATTGAATTCTTTATAGTAATAAATAAGTTCATGTGAATAAAGACATTTTGGTGACGGATTTAAGGACAAATTAATTAATAGCATTGCCCAAACAAGGCAAAGATGTTAGAGATGATAAGATTCAGAAGAAGAGGGAAAAACCCTTTGCCCAACACAAGAATAAATGATTAATGGTACGGCTCTGGGGCTGTGGGAGTTGTGGTGGTGGTGGGTGGTGGTGACGAAAAAACGCGTCATGAGTTGAGGAGAAATTAAGGAAGAAGATAAGAGAGTGAGGCAACACAATTTATAGCTTGTTGGTGAAATGGGGGATCCTCATTATTTATTGCAAACCGAATTCAATATGGTACATCTTCTTAATGTAGAAAAGGAAAATTCGATTAGTTTGTGGACCATTCAATGGCGCCTCAAAAAGTGTAAAGCAGATTCGTAACAGGCAGTAAAAAATTATGTTTCGCTAAGCAATTACTGCAAATTTCACCATGAGTGTATATATATACTGTGTCTGTATGAAGCTATATATCTAGTAGTAACTTTGTTGAGCATAGTCCAACATCCGCATATGGGCTTAGCGACCCAATCACAAGAAAAGCCCAATCATAAAGGCCTCATTTGTAGAGCATATCTACTCGATTCTGAATGAATCGGGATTCAGTGTGACTATCGGATATCTCGGGGGGTTTTGTACTAAAAGTAGAAAGAAAGTTTCATTTTCTCTTTTGTGATTAGAACTAGTTTATTCAAGCAATAACCATATAAAACAAACTAAATGAAACCATGTTTTTGTTAAATATACCAAGACAAATGAAACTAATGAAGTAGAAAATTAAACAAAAAGAGATCAATCAAATTTTGAGTCCTTGTTCAAATTTTTTTGATGGTTAATCAATCAAAGTATACTCCGACCTATTGATTTAATTAAGACTAATCTCTTTCGGGTCGGATATTATGATAAGTTAGTCCAGAGTTACATTTCTTTGCTTATGAGTTTTTGCTACTATCATACAGGGGAAACTACATAATTAATTCCATGGATTAATTAGTTTCAAGGAATCTGTCAACAATGTTACTTTGCCAGAATTGGGAATTCCATATATAAAGAAATTTTTGTTCCTATTGCTTATGTAGCTCCATTACATACCATATATTTTTTTAATTTGTATAGCTTTGTATAAACAATAAGAAGGATGAATATAAAAACCTTATCCCAAATATGCAAGTTTCATTTCTCTGTTATAATCAGGCAATATATATAACCATAAAAACAACTAAATGAAACCATAAATCAGGAAAGATGAACTAGAAAATTAAATTAAAAAAAGGGAGATAATTTCTAATTGTATCTTATTAATAATCATAACTTAAGCCCTCTTTTTCCTAGCAAGTGCAGGGGCTTTAGCTGAAGTTGGAGCAGCTGCCTTGCAAGTAAGAAGCCCTCGAAGCAAGGCTAAAACACCAAATCCCATTAAAGGGGAATACATAATCAACAATTTATCTGGTGCCTTCTTGGATCCCAACACCTCCCCATATATAGCAGCCTGGAATTTGAAAACACTTGGAATTAGAAAAATGGAAATTAGGGGGCTTTTGGTTAGGATCACCCCCCAAATCACTAGTGATCAAAGATTACATGAGTTTATGGTGGTAATCCATATCACCCTTAGAGGGGTTATCAGGGGGTAATCCGGATTACCACACCAAACCAAAAGGTGTAACCAAACGGGATGATCTGAGATCACCTGCCAAGATCACCACAAAGATCACCCCCGACCAAACGCCCCCTTAATGTTATTCTATTAAAATTAGAATAGAGAAATGATGATTTGTATTTATTACCATGGAGGTGACCCAAGAGGCACCATAGATAAGGCAAGTGGATTTGAACCAAGGCTTGGAAGTCAACATCCCATAAACATTAAGCAAAGAAAGAGGCCAAAGAAGAAGAAGCTCATTCCAAATAAGGGCCATGAAAAAAGGAGGCTTTTCTACTACTAGATAATCTTGGGAATTTTCTATATACCAATTTGTCCAACGAACTAGCATTTCTGGGTATAGGGTCCCTGGAAAAACGATCTGCAGATCAAATAAAGGGAGCGCCACTGAAAATAGCACGAACTGTAGCAGCAGAATGGCATCAATTAGCTTGCACAGAGCTCCCATTGTTGTTGTTGCTCTGGAGTTTTCAGCACATGCATGGATATTCAGATGGGAAATGGGGTTTTGGATCTATAATATCTGCAATTATTGGTGAAGATCTAATATGAATAAATTATTAGTATATCTCAATAAATAATTGCAGCCTAATGGATTGGTCCCAACTGCCAAGTAATTTATTACTAATTTCTAAAGCTACTTATATGTAAAATAAAATAATAATAGTTCAATGTTATGTGGAAGATTTGAAGCGCACGTGTCTTTACAATTGAACACGTGTCTTTCCTTCGTATAAATACCAATTATAACCGAAATCAATTCATTGTTGAATGATAAACACAATTTTCCGATCCTCGAGGGGACACACCGTGGTTAAAGCTTGGGATCTCTTGTGGGAGGTTTGGATTCGAATCCTGAGATGAGCGAGGTGGAATTATGGAAAAGGAGGAAGCTACCTCCTATTGTGTAGCTCATTTCAATATTATATTCATGAGTAGGAAAAAAAAAACAAATTTCCTTTTCTCTAAAACTCTCTGTTTTTAGGCAAATAACTGTCATTGTTGAAGATATTCTCGGAGGAAGTTCTTATATATGTACTCTCTTCTTCCCTTGATTACTTCTGATTGAATTTCACTCTTATCATTCAAATTGATCTAACGGTTGTCCTTGGTCAAATTTGCTTGATGATTCAATCAAAGTATACACCAACTTATTGATCTGAGATTAATCCCTCACGGGTCGGATGTTATAATAAGTTTGTCCAAAGTTATATTTCTTTGCTTTTTTAGTTTTTGCTACTTTCATAATTCATACATAGGAAACTACATTGCATGGATTATGTTTAAGGAATCTGTCCACATTGTTAATTTGCCAGAATTGGGAATTCCATGTATGAAGAAAATTTTGCTCCTATTGCTTAGGTAGCTCTATACACACCATTTTTAAATTTGTATGGCTTGGTATAAACAAACAGAAGGATGAATAAAATCTTATCCAAGAAAAAAAAAATTAAAGTTTCATTTGTCTGTTATAATTAGAATCAGTTTATGTAAACCTCAGCTCAGGAAACAATATAATCAGGCAATAACCATAAAACAGGAAAGATGAACTAGAAAACTAAAACAAAGAGAGAGAATTTCTAATTGTAAATAATCTTAACTTTAAGCCCTCTTTTTCCTAGCAAGAGTAGGTCCTTTGGCTGCACTTGGAGCAGCTGCCTTGCAAGTAAGAAGCCCTCGAAGCAAAGCTAAAACGCCGAATCCCACGAAAGGTGCATACAACATCAGCAATTTATCAGACGCCTTCTTGGATCCCAACATGTCTCCTAATATAGCAGTCTGGAAATATTTAAAAATGACTAAAGTCCCTTTTTGCCCCCTAAACTTGTCTAAAATTGACCTTTTGCCCCCTAAACTTTAATTTGGTACTTTTTGCCCCCTAAACTTGCAATATGAGGACATGTTTGCCCCTCTCAAACGGTATTGCTGATGTGACAATGCCACGTCGGACCAAGATGCTGACGTGGTATTGTTTGAGAATTGAGAGGGACTAAAATAGCTTCAAATTGCAAGTTCAAGAGACAAAATGTCGAAGATTAAAATTTAGGGGGCAAAAAAACAAAATCATACAAATTCAGGGGGGAATAAGGGCATTAAGTCATTTAAAAACAGAGTTACAACAGAGTTATAACAAATGTTTGATGATAATGGAAATGCAATATGTCAATCTTCAATGAAACAATTCAAAGCATAGAGAAGTAGTAGTAATTTGTATATATTATTTACCATGGTGGTGACATAAGAGGCACCAAAGATTAGGCAGGTGGTATTGAACCAAGGCTTGGAAGTAAACATCCCATAAACATTAAGCAAAGCAAGTGGCCATAGGAAAACAAGTTGATGCCAAATCAGAGCCAGGAAATAATGAGGCTTTTCTACCACTAGATAATCTTGGGAATTGTCTACATACCATTTGTGCAAACGAACAAGCAATTCTGGGTATATGGTCTCCGGTAAAACAGTCTGGGAATCAAATAAAGGAACCGCCGCCGCGATCACCAGGAACTGTAGCATCAGAATGGTGTCAACCATCTTGCATAGAGCTCCCATTTTTTTTTTTTTGGTTGTTGCTTTGGAGTTTTCAGATGGGAATTAAGGAAAATGGGGATTTGGATCTAAATCTCTGAATTGTAATTGTTGGTGAAGATATTCTTAAGTCTTCAATATTATGAGTAAATTATTAGTATATATCAATCAATAATTGTAGCCTAATGGTGCCAACTGCCAAGTATTTTATTAGTACTACTTTGACTTTCTAAGCTATTTGTGTTAAATTATTAGATTTTGTCCCTATTTTTGCTTAGTTAGGTTTTTCACAAAATGTTTCATTTCTCTGTTATAATTAGAACCGGTTTGTGTAAACCTCATCAGGAAACAGTATAATCAAGCAATAATAACCATACAAACAACTAAATGAAACCATAAAAAGTGTTCTTAAACATAACAAGACAAATGAATTAGAAAATTAAACAAACAGAGGTCATTTCTAATTGTATCTGATGCCTTGTTGGATCCCAAAATCTCCCCAAATAAAGCAGCCTGGAATTTGAAAACACAGAGTTACAAATGGAGTTAAAGAGTTGTTTCATGTTTGAAAAAATGGAAATTAATTGAGGGATTCTATTAAAATTAGAATAGAGAAATTAATGATTTGTATATTTTACCATGGAGGTGACGACTGAGGCACCATAGATGAGGCAAGTGGTTTTGAACCAAGGCTTGGAAGTCAACATCCCATAAACATTAAGCAAAGCAAGAGGCCATAGAAATAAGACTTCATGCCAAATCAGAGTTAGGAAATTATGAGGCTTTTCCAGCACTAAATAATCTTGGTATTCGGCTGCATACCATTTGTGCAAACGAACAAGCAATTCTGGGTATAAGGTTTCCGGTAAAACAGTCTGGGAATCAAATAAAGGAGCCGCCACGGCGATCACCAGGAACTGTAGCAGCAGAATAGCGTCAACCAGCTTGCATAGAGCTCCCATTTTTTTTTTTGTTGTTGCTTTGGAGTTTTCAGATGGGAATTAAGGAAAATGGGAATTTGGATCTAAATCTCTGATCAATTGTTGGTGGAGATTGGTGAAGATATTCGTAATTCTTCAATATGTGTAAATTATTAGTATATTAATAACAAAAGATAATTGCAGCCAAATGATGCCAAGTATGTAATTACTTCTTCGACTTTCTAAGCCAGTTGTGTTAAATTATAAGTAATAATAGTTCAAATTATCCTTGTTACATTGCTTTCTTCTAAGTTATGTTTGCTAAGCAATTGCTACTGGCATACAGGGGAAAAAACTACATTGCATGGATCATGTTTCAAGGGATCCTGTCAACAATGTTACTTGAAGATTCCTTGAAGAGATTTTTGTTGCTATTTGCTTAGTTAGGTTTCACAAAATGTTTCATTTCTCCATTATATATTAGGGAAACAGTATAATCAAAGCAATAACCATACAAACAACTAAATGAAACCATAAAACAGGAAAGATGAAGTCGAAAATTAAAACAAATTAGGAAGATAATTTCTAATTGTATCTTAATAACTCACCCACCAAACCCAGGTACGCGATCCGGGTCGAATCCAAATTAGTCAGAGCAAAGCTCTGGATACTGGGTGGGAAACAAAAAAAAATAATCATAACTTCAAGCCCTCTTTTTCCTAGCAAGTGCAGGCCCTTTGGCTGCAGTTGGAGCAGCTGGCTTGCAAGTAAAAAGCCCTCGAAGCAAGGCTAAAACACCGAATCCCATGAAAGGGACATAAATCATCAGCAATTTATCAGACGCCTTCTTGGATCCCAACATATCTCCTAACACAGCAGTCTGGAAATATTTAAAAACAGAGTTACAACAGAGTTATAAGAAATAATGTTTGATAATGGAAATAATTCAATGAAACAATTCAAAGCATAGAGAAGTAATATATATTTACCATGGAGGTGACAATTGAGGTACCATAGATGAGGCAAGTGGTTTTGAACCAAGGCTTGGAATTCAACATCCCATAAACATTAAGCAAAGCAAGAGGCCATAGGAAAACAAGTTCATGCCAAATCAGAGCCACGAAATAATGGGGCTTTTCCAGCACTAAATAATCTTGGTATTCGGTTGCATACCATTTGTTTAAACGAACGAGGACTTCTGGGTATATGGTCTCCGGTAAAACAGTCTGGGAATCAAATAAAGGAGGCGCCACCGCCAGCACCAGGAACTGTAGCAGCAGAATGGCGTCAAACAGCTTGCATAGAGCTCCCATTTTCTGTTGTTGCTCCTGGAGTTGAAAGCACAGATGGGGAAGGAAAATGGGGGGGTTTGGATCTAAATCTCTGAATTGTGGTGGAGATTGGTGAAGATCTAAGTCTTGAATATGAGTAAATTATTAGTATAATATATCAATAAATAATTGCAGCCAAATGGTGCCAGGTAATTTATTACACTACTTTCTAAGCTCGTTGTCTTAAAATAATGATAGTTCAATTCAAATTGATGTAACGGTCTTCTGTCCTTGTTACATTATCCGTTTCTAAGTGCCCGTTTGGCCCAGCTTAAAGCTGAGCTTATCTACTAAAAAAAGCTTAAGCTAGGCCAAACGGATTTTCCAGAAGTGCTTTCCAGAAGCACTTTTCAGTTGTTTTTGAACTAAAAGCCAGAAGCTCTAAATTGAAGTTTTTTTCAGAAGTCCTTTTTCAGAAGAGCTTTAAGCTAGGCCAAACGGATCCTAAATCGAGTATTGTGAATGGAAAGAATACTGTAGACCTTAATGTTTAGGGTCTGACACGCTTAACTCCGAATTAGTCAGAATCAACTGTACTATTGGAAGATTTAATGCATGGAGATTTTGCATCAATTGATAGAAATGACTTATAATAACTAAAACCAGTTTATGTAAAATTAACACCTTAAAATACAGTGTTGCCGATGTTTATTTGCACTTATAATCAGGCATTAACCATTCAATTGCAACCATAAATTGAATCACAAGAAAGAAATATTAGGTTCAGAAAAGAATCACTCTGTTTCTTAACTCAAGTCCTCTTCTTCCTAGGCAGAGCAGGTCCTTTAATGGCAGAGGTTGGAGCAGCTGCCTTGCAAAGTAGTGGAATTAGCCCTCGAAGAAAGGCTAAAACACTAAATCCCATAAAAGGAGAGTACAACATCAAAAGTGTATCTGAAGCCTTCTGGGATCCCAGCATCTCCCCTAATACAACAGACTGGAGTTTGCAAAAAAAATGAGAGAGAGAGAGTAATTACAGAGTGCTCAAGAATAAAGAGAAGTTTCGAAAATCAAAACTCAAAAGTATTGAAAATATGGTGTTTTGATTTACCGTGGAAGTAATATAAGAGGCACCGAAGATGAGGCAAGTGGTGTTGAACCAAGGCTTGGAAGTCAACAGCCCATAAACGTTAAGTAAAGCCAGGGGCCATTGGAAAAGAAGCGCAAGCCAAACCAGGGCAACGTAAGAAGGAGGGTTTTCCAGCATCAGAAAGTCTTGGAACTCGACTGCAAACCAATTCCTCAATCGAACCAGGATTTCTGGGAATATGGTCTCTGGTAAAATAGCCTGCGAGTCGAGTAATGGACCCAAAACCAAGATTAAAGTGAACATTAGCAATACGATGGCGTCGACCAACTTGCAGAGAAATCCCATGTTTTTGCAGTTGCTGGAGTCTTCAGCAGAGAGGAGATGGGAAGGAAAAAAATGGGATTTGATCTAATTTTTTAAACTGTTTGTTGGCTGGAATTGGAGAAAGAATGGAAGATGGATAATCTAGGTTAGGCGTAAATTTATTATACAATAATAGAAGCAGCTACATCAAGTGATTAATTGCCTTTTAAGTTAGTTGTATTAAATCATCTGCCTTAATTAATTTGTGGTATATGTCAGAAAATGACACAATGAAAAAACAAACTAAAGTCTCCCATTAAACGAGATCTCAGTAACCCTTAGCCAAATATGATCATCCATTGCCATCCATGATGGAATTAAAAATCAAAAGATTAACCAGATGGCATTTCAGATTCACCATAGACAGCTCTAGTTTAAAATTTATAAACAATAAGAAGAAGAATGTGTTGAAAATGGGAAAGACCTCAAACTACAGTATCCGCCAATACATTAGCACTCATAATCATAATAATCAGCAATCATACAAATAAAACAAAGGCATTCTAAATATGAGAAAGAAAGGCTAAGGATTACAAAAATTTGAGAAGAAAGTTTTGTGTTCTGAACTCAAGCCCTCTTTTTCCTAGCCAGTGCAGGTCTTTTGCTTGGAGCACCCTTGCCGGAGCGTGGAACCAGCCCTCGCAACAAGGCCAAAACACCAACTCCCATGAAAGGGGAGTACATCATCAACAACTTATCTGATGCCCTCTGAGATCCTATCAGCTCGCCGAGTATAGCAGACTGAATTTGACACAAAGATAACAAAGAACAAAAGGATATATGAATATTAGCCAAAGACAGGACAGATATTTGATACATGAATATACTTCATTACTCATCAGTCAGCACAAAAACTAAAGAATAGCAAAAGGGTGTTCATATATTGGTTTGTTTTTAACTCTCAAGCCACATTTGATTCATTTTATCTGGCTAAGAAGAGTTTTTTATGGCAAAGTCTGAAAACCCACATCATCTCAAATTAAAAGCTCTTTTTTTTTTATTCAAAGCAGCAATTTGGGTACAATTTTCCATTTGATTACATTGTTCAGAAGGGAAAACCTAAAACAACAGAAAGAAGTCACTCCAGAAACAATTTTATAAAATAGTTCAGTATCCTAAAATGACAAAAATTACTTACATATATTGCAAATTCTTTCAGATATGGTCTTTATATGCTTTAACAATTGAGCATTCAAAACACTAATGAATTATATATACTTTTGATAGTTAAAATTTGTTAAATAAAAAGCTTAAACCTTGAATTGAACCTGATTAACATAACAGTTAGAGAGCAGATCAATAATTATGTGAAAAATCAGTTAAACATAACATCAATAAACAAGATTTTAATAACTAAAATTAAAATTCAGAAAAAGAAAAGCATTAACAAATCATGGGAGGTAGTAATTTTTCTTGATTTACCATAGCGGTTATAACAGAGGCGCCAAAGATGAGGCAAGTAGTGTTGAACCAAGGCTTGGATGCCAAAATCCCATAAATGTTAAACAAAAGAAGCGGCCATTGGAAAATAAGCTCCAGCCATACGAGGCCGACGAAGAAATGAGGCTTCTCCACCATTATATAATCTTTGTATTCGTCGGCGTAGCTTTTCTTCAGGCGAACGAGGACGTCGGGGAAAGCGGTCTCCGGTAAAACCGTCTGGGCGTCGATTAAAGGTCCCATTAATAACATCACCACGAACACCACCAACAGCAGTGCGTCAACCAACTTGCATAGAATTCCCATTTCTTTCAATCTGGGTTTTCTTCAATTTCTGGGTTTAATTTTTGAGAAAAGAGAAGAGTAAAGGGATGAACAAATAAAAAAGTGAGATTCTTTTTCTTAATCTAAATTTTCTCACAATTTTTAAAAGGTTTGAAATGGTCTTTGCTTCAATGAGTGAGTGCCACTGCCCATTCCCCCGATAATTTCTATGATCATCGTTTTATCCTTGTCACTCTCTCTTATTTACCAAACTGACATGAAAACAGCAAATGCAAATGTCCTGGATTTCGATGATTTGGAATTTGGATCATACAAATGTTTGGTTCCCTTTGTTTTTTTGTTACTTGGATTTTTTCTTAATTGTTGTCACTGTCACATAAATTTGTAACATAAACCCAATTAACCTTAGCAATAGCAACTGCAAAGGCCCAATCTCCTTCAAGACTAACTTTTTTTTTTGGCCAATTTCAAGGCTAACTTTCAATGGTCATCTTTAGAAAGCACTTTGGGAGAGGGGGATTTATTTACCTGTAATTTTTCCCTTTGATTTCACATCAGTACTTTTTTTATTTACAAACATCCGGGAATCTGATAGTTACATTAGGCCCCGACTAATCTGGAGTCTGACCATATCGACACATTAGCACATGACTCATGATAGTTTTACATTTAATTTTTTCTTCTAGTTGATTCTTCTTACGTAAACATTTTGTCCAAGATTAGTTTCAACAAATGTTCTCCAAACTTCTCCAGGGATCTGCCTGCTTTGACTGTACAAATTGATGAGAGTGATCACACATGCTCCTGCCTAATTCTTCCCTTTTTGGGGTGTCAATACGTGTAACTCTTTGAAGCAAACATATGAAGAAGTCAATTAAGTTTCCCATGAAAGGGATGATTGATGTGCCATATGCCTTTTTGATTTATATTGCAGCAAAGTTGGACTTTCCCCTGTAAACTGTAGTAATATACATATGCCTGACTTAATCAATTTATTAAACATTAAAATGATAATTCATGATGACCCTATTATGTGAGCAATCCTTTCTGTTATAATCTGTGCTTCTAGTTGTTCATTTCTTTCATGCAGGTTTCATGGATGAAAAGGGCTTTGCACATTAAGTAAGAAGTGGCTGAGCTGAAAGCAATTACTACATGCAAGCTGAAAAACAGCATTTCATCATTTTTTTTCCTTCACTATTCTCTATAATTGTTGAACAACTCAAATCTTATTTCATTGTTGCAGAGATATAAGATCTCCGCGGCTGCTCAGTGTAAAACAACTCGAATCCACCAGACCGAATGAAAGCATCAAACTCCGGTGACCGGTTGACTGAGGATGATCAAACCCTCTTGGAAACTTTAAGGAGTTTTTCCTCTACATGTATGTACAACAAGAAGATCCCTTTAGAAATCAATGATCGGCTCTCCAATTGTAAGATTGCGCTCAACTGTCCAAGGCAGGTCAAAGAGTTTTGCTGTGATGAATTTGAAGATCTTGTTTACATTGATGTTGTATGTAGCACTTGAAAAAAAGAGTGTCGCATTCAGGGCCTTTGCATATGCTCTTGCCTGCCATGAAGAACAAAACAAATTTTAACCACATTGCTCATATAGCAGAGTTTGAATGAATAGAAAACATGACAGCAATTGATGGTTCTAAACAAGCAACAGCTTCCAACTAAAGTCTTTTCAACTGTTAGATTAGCGAGTGATTTTCAAAAAATGAGGATCTCAAAGTTAGGTGGGTGAAAGGTGAAGGTTTCAAAGTTGCATATGCTCTTGCCAGCCATAAACAACAAGCAATTTTAAGTTTTTAACCACAGTGAAAATTATGAGTAATAAATAAGTACACTGTTCATAGGAATGAAAATAACATGACAGAAACCAATGGTTCTAAACAGGCAACAGCTTCCAACTACAACAGGAAGAGAAATAGTCTTTTCAACTGTTAGGATTCATGAGTAGTTTTAAAGAATGAGGATCTCAAAATTGGGTGAAGGGTGAGGAATCCTAATCTAATTCAAAAGTTGGCCTGCCAGATCAATTAGCTAAACATCATTTTCACCAGTTGCTTTCATTTCCTGTTTTTGCTTTGAATTACTTCATTTGTCCGCCATGTTTCATGTTTGCTTTCAAACATCTGACTTGTTTAATGATGAAGCAAGTTGAACCTTGTAACTAAACAATGGGAAAAGAAAATTTGTAGTGGATTGACAATTTACCTGACTGGCGATTGTCCACTGCAAATCTATGGGAAGTTGAATGAAATCATCAAATTTTGTTCCTATCAAAATGGGTATTGCTGTCTGCAAAACCAAAATTTTTACATGAATACACTTACATATATTTCTTAAAATTGAAGCAAAAACCAAAAACCAGGAAATTTTCAGCAATGGGATATGATTGAAAGACTGAATATATATACCGGATTCCATTTCCTGGCTCGTTGGTACCAGCTTATCACACTGAAACCAGAAAAGAAAAATTCCTTCAATTTAGAACAATACCCAGATTTTGATTTTGAATCACAAGCACAAACATTAAAATGCAATAGAACAAATCTATTTCCTTAGGATTAAAATGGAAATTTTTGTAAGATCATACCTGTTTAGAGTACACCGGCTTGTTAGATCAAACATGAAAAGAATTGCAACAGAGTCTTTGCAAGCCAGGGCAATGTCACTCTTAGATTTCTCACCTCCTACATTTATTTATAAAGTTAAAAAATCAATTTTTTGATGTTCAAACAAGAAACCCAAATTGAAAAACCTAGAAAATTTTGGGATTTTACCATCAACATCCCAGATGCTGTAAGAAATTCTGGCTCCTCCTACCAACAATGTTTTATTTATCAAATTGAATCCTTTCTCATGAATGGGTTGCTGTCCTTCTATGTCGTCCCCCATATATTTAACCTTCAAAAACCCAATAAAACTTGAGAAAAATTAACAATAATCTTCCTACATTTATAGAAAGTTAAATCTAAAGTGATAGTACTAACCAGAAAACTAGTCTTTCCAATTTGAGAATCACCCAGGAGACTGATTTTCAAAGGAACCAAATCTGAATCATGGTGGTGGTTATGATGATGATGATGAGTACATACGTGCGGCGGAAGTGTGGCGATCTTTGCAGAAAAACTGCCGTCAACGGAGGAAGAAGGCGGAGTAGGAACGGCGGCGGTGGCTGAACGCGGTAAGTTTCGATACTTAATAGGCTTCCCTAGAGAGCACATGAGAATTCTGTCCCAAAAGCAACAAATGCAGCGACGCAAAGTGAAAAAGCGTCGCTGAACTCTGCGTCTAAGGTTGAGTTTAGCCATTTTGGGGCACATTTGGGTCATTTTTTCTCACTAGAATTGAATTGATGGCCTCAAACAGATTGCTGTGTCTATTTGGCCATGAAAAAAAAATGTCTGGGTTTCACTTGCTTTCATATTTTGAAAACCTTTGGATATTTTTGGAACATGGTTTCTATTTTTCAGTTACAACTTACGAAGAGACTTTTTAGCTACGAATGTGACTACTTTAACGGGACAGTTGACCATTATTCTAGACAATAATTTTGCCTTAGTCCAAATTGCCGGCTTTTTTCTTCGTTTAGTTGCATTCACATAAGGGTTATTTTGGGAACTTCGAAAACTTTCTTTCCTCATTTAGAATTTTTGGTTAATGCAATATTTTCTCCCTCTTTCTATAATTAACCATGGATTATCTTTATCATTTCCATGAAATTCATACCTAATTTACTAGTAAATTGTTCACAACGATCGCAAAACTTTTTTAAGGTATTACGCGTTAATTGTGTGTTAACAAGTAACAACTAGTTGTAGTTTCTTTACCCAAAAAACGAAAGATGATAAATTTGATTTTAATGTAAAACGATAATTACCCTTTTAATTTAAATGCTAGGTTTGAATTAACAAGGGAAAACTATTTTAATACAGAGTTTGTTTTTGTTATAATTATCGTATTATCGTATTTCGTAACTAAATGTTTTGCTTTTTTTTTTTTGAGATAATAAATGAATGAATGAATGAATGAATGTTTTGTTAGGTCTAAGGTATTGACTAAAAGACATAACAGCATTTATGTTTTCTAGTTTATGAATGAAAATTATAAAAAAGAGAACACTTGTCATGGAAACGTGGGTGCAAGTGCCCATGTACAGATATTATCTTCCTAATTTTAATTTTAATATAGACGACATTAATGAATCAATTATTTGCCAAGAAATCCTCCTTCAATAATTGAATCAAATCAAATGGTTTACGTAAAGTAAATAATTCTTCTGTTAAGATACTCGTATTCACATATATTTTATTGTATGTACGAATTATATATATATATATATATATATATATATATATGGATGTTTATTGTTTTCGATTTTGATACTTATGGTGGCAATTTATTTTAATATATTAACGTACACGTTTAGGGTCCAAATTCTTCAATATGAAATATGTCGGTTATATAAATATATATGTTTAAAGCAAAGATAAAACCCATGTAGCCCGAAGAAACAACTGAAATAGAACGATTTAGCCGACTGTTGAATTAAAAGCATTTTTCTGTTTATTTATTATTTGCTATTTGATTTAACACAGATTAATTATTTACTATAATAATAAATTAATTATTATTATAGTTTGGGAAAATCGAAAGACGTTTATTCCATTTCTTCTGTTCAAGGAATGTTAAGGATAATATCTGTTGAGGATTTACACGTGAGAAACATGAACATCCCACATAATGAAGAGATGGATTGTTGGAGTAGCTTATATACATGAAGGATCCAAGAAACCATTAGTCTAGAATTTTAGGTTCGGATTGGTATCCGACATGTATATGTTCGGATTGGTATCCGACATGTATATGGGCTGCTTGGTAGGCCTTGCTGAAGCAGACAGGGTCTGGTTCCTCTCCCAACAATATCATATATCGAATTAATTAAAAGGGAGAAGTGGAAGATTTTTTTACCAAAACGATTTCATAAAATAAATTATCAAATAAATTATAAATTTCATTTTTTAACTGAATTTTCTTTAAAAAATTTATAAAATAAAACAACCGTACACGAAGCACGGCCAAGAAGTTATTGTTAAACCTTAAAGTGATAACAAAATTTATGCTCAACCTTGAAATATATATCTTAATTTAAAATCTCAAAATTTACCAAATATTTTAGTAAAAAAATTGACTCTATTTAGAAACTTGTTCATACATATGCCCACAAAAGTGAAAAAGCAAATTCGGTGAATTAAAGTGAAACTGAAACCGATATCCAATTTTGATTTCACTCAATAAAGATATGTATACGTGGGTACAAATTCAAATTAAATGTCACATGCTTAAGATAACATGGAATCTTTGTACGCAACAACTTTGATTAAGAAACCTAAATATTTAAATATTATTGTCCAAATTCTTTTTACATTCAAAAAAAAAAAGAATCATTTCTACATAAGAAATTAAAATTGGATAATTTGAATTTTAAGGTTCGAGCAGAGTTGATTGGTTGTATGAAAATCTTACACGTTGGCCGGAAAAAAAGAGATTAATATAATTAGAGTTGGTTATGGTGTTAAATCATATCATAGTACTTATATATTAGTAATTTTTTAATGAAAAAACCAACGACAAAATAATGACTAATGAGCCCCCTAAACTTAGTTTGTCGGTCGAATTGTTTAGAAAATACTTACTATTGATGATATTTTGTTGAGAAAAATGAAAACTAATGATGAACAATCATTCTCACTACAACGTGATTTCATCCTCAATCGACGTGGATACCTCTTGTTCTCTAGAATAAAAAGGTCAACATATTACTATGCGTACCATATCCATGCATATGATAAAATATTAAAATTAATGATTTAACATATAGTAAAGAATTATTATTTGATACACCGACAACTGACAGTGTAAAATTTGGACTTCACAATAATCAGGAGTTGACATATATATCCACTTTCTGAATTAATGTTGATTTTAAAATTCAAAACTAATCCTAAAGGACATTTGTCGATCCTTAAACTTTTCATGTGTAATCTGTTATAAACTCTACTGCCAGTTGATCTGATAATAACTTATAGTAAAAACAATAAGTTCGGTGTCTTCTCAGTATGGTCTTGATTTTGAATTTTATTAGTAAAGAAAATATACGAGAAAGACTATATTCATTTTAAGATATGAGCGTTGAATCCTAGATCGAATTTAATATGAGTCGCATATGAAATGTTAGAATTAGTGAAACATGAAGTATAAATTAATTTCTTTACATAAATATCATATAATTTTCATTATATTTAAATATTTAAGATACTAAATAATTACATTAATATGAAATGCCAAAAAAAATACTATAATATGATAAATTGATAATTCTTAAATTAAAAAAAAAAATTGGGTCAAGTCGGGTTCATTATAAATATCTTGAGATCCATCCTTTGGGCCTACCTCATTTGCTTAGTGCTTTAGCCCAAAGGACATTAATTATAGTATTGTACCATACACACAGATGGGTGGCTCTGGTTTTGGGCCTAAAATGTTGGAAATTTGGAATCATTTCATTTTCACAATTAAGACAAAATACAAATTCTCATATTTTTCCCTTTTGCAAAAATATATATATATGACGTAATTCAACTTTTTCAACAACTATGTCATAATTTTACTTTCCAATTTCCTTTTCTCGTTGGCAATGGGAAAAAGAAAAGGCAATCGGAATCACTTTTATGTGCCAAAAAGAAAAATCGGAATTTCTTTTTCTTCCCCAAAAATAACCCAACCATCCTTTTTGTCAACACTCGATTTCTTTTCTCCTTTATATTGGTAGTTCCTACTTGGTAGTGCTGGCTGAGCTATCATTTTCGAATCTTTGCCCTTTTTTTGATACAAAAAAAAAAAAAGCCCTCATATTCACACCTTTTTTTTTTTTTGCATTTATTCACACCCTTTTTTTATGTATGTAAAAGTTTAACTTGAAGAAAAAAACTAAAATAAAAGGCTTAGATATTGAAACTATCTTTAAATCTATTTACTTTTTATAAATAAATAAATAAATGGTATAAGAAAAGATTTTTCTTACAATAGCAGTTTTCTGCTCCGATGAATATAAAGCTAACAGTTCATCTAAAAAAAATAAATGGTATAATTCGTTATTCCCAAAATTCCAATTATTATTTTAATCAATCATCCAAAAAAACTTACTTTAGGAAATGACAAGTATAATTTTAGAAATAACATATAAAAAATTCGAAATCATTGAAAATACTCATTTGATAAACCTTTTTTGTTTTTGTCACTCATGAACATGATATTGAAATGGATTACATAATAGGGGGTAGTCCTCTCCTCTCCCATAATTGATAATCCCACCCCGTCCATCCCAGATTTCAAACCTGGAACCTTCCATAAAGAGTCCCAAGCTCTTAACCACCCATGAAGTCCATTTGATAAACTTTTGCTAAGCCTAAAAAGCCTTCACTTTATTAAAGCAAAGAACATGGGCCAATTTCGTTTTATTCTAACTTGGATTTTCCACTTAAAAGTCCAACGGTATTAATTGTAAATGGCCCAAGATTTATTATTGTCGACAGAAAATCAGAAAAAGACAAATGATCAATGATGTCAAAAAAGTTGACAACAGAAACTCCAACGGTAAAATTGTACACTCTTTTCTTCTGAAATTTAGCATTACATTGCCTAATTGCATTTGCCAGTTAGTTAATTTGATTTATAAACTTACGGTGACTAGGGTTCAAACCCAATAACAAGATCGAGCATAAAAAAGAATTGGGAATTACAATTTTTATTGTATATATAATACAAAATGGTTTACAGTTGCCTATAATTTCCTAAATTTGCCCCTTTTTCCCTACCAAAAAGAAGTGTATGAAAATGGAAAATAAACCTAGGAACCTATGTTTCTTCACTTCCAAGCAATTGAGTTAACATATATATATTGCATATATGAATGTGTATTTGTATTTGTAACTATATTTTCAACAGAGGGAGGAAGATACAAAGAGATCAAAACCTGAATGCTTTTCTGTCTATGCAGGTGAACTTGTTTGTCCATCTGTGCTGCGGTGACTTTGCCCTTTGCTTTCATTACTGTTCTTTCTCTTCAGCATATCCTTAATCTCTATTTCCTTCCTATCTACAAAGTCCATTAAGTGCTTAAAGCTCGTTGAGCGGATAGAGCGCCTAGCTGACCTTGCAGGCTCCATCTCCTCGACAGAATCCCCTTCCTCTTCTTCCGGGCTGAATCTGCGGTATTGAGTAAAGACTCTCCAGCTGAAAATTATAAGAGCCAAGACGCATGCAATGCCACAAATGAGGAATAGGCCCCAAAAGCTAGTTAAGTCTAGTTGGTTTTCATCAACTTCATTGATTTGCATAGAGCACTCGGTTTGTTTCAGCCACTTGTTGTGGATTTTTTGGAGATCACCATTTTCTGAGAGTTGAAGGATTGCAGTTGACAGATCAACCGCAAGAGGCGAGTCCCTTTGGAAAGCCTGCCACCAGAAAAGTACAAAATGAATCGAGAACTGCATAGGACTATATGTTTGCATTATGTTAAATAAGAATTGCAGTGTCATAAATCACCCTATAAGATTTTGATATCTATACTTACAAAGCCCCATCCGCTCTTTGTAAATTCTTGCCCTACTGTCCGGTATTTACAGTTGGTGTTGGATAAGAAGAGCTCAATGTAAGGAAGCTCATCAACAATGGCAGCTACACCACCCCCCTTCGGTCCAAGTTCAAGGGCATTGAGATATGCTTCTGGATTTTTTAACTTAACTATCCGAGATTCCGCAATGTTGAGCTCATCAATCAAATAGTTCCATGCAAATGAACCTTCTTGGATTCCAATAGGTACGTTATTTGAGATCAAGCTATCGATCCCTTGAATCCCTGATGTCAGCTGCTGCACTGTAAGTATTGATGTCAAACTAGCAGTGTAGCTTGAATTGATAATCAGAACTACAAATAGCCATATGATCAGCACCAAGCGTCCCAAAGTGCTCACGGTGTTTTCTCCTGCATCAAGTCAAAGCAAGAAGGATTTTAAGAGTTTCTGCATGGATTTTTAGATGGAATGTTAAGATTTTGTATTCATCTAAAAGCAGATCTAAAAGCAGTTTCTGCATGGATTTGTCAGAGCATTCTACAAAATAACAGAAACAGAAGCTATAGCACATAGGATGATGCACTTACTGTGAGAGAAAAACATTGTTGAGAAGCTAAACCTGGAATAAAGGATAAACTATCATTAGAATTAGTATGATATATTTATCAAGCAAGTTGATAGAAAGAATCTCTAATTACAGTGACTAAGAGGATTCATACAAATCAGAGCCTAGTGAGTTATCTTCCAACAGAATATAAAGCAGCTATCTAATTAAAAGAAGGCTACCAAATGAGTTCAATAGACTAACCAAAAAATTGTTATAAGCTGTTGCCTCGGAGAACCTCGAAATTCATGATTGAGCCGGTGTTCAAGAATCCACACTACAGCTCCCACAAAAAGAAAGAATCCAGCAGTGACAAACCACATTTCTCTAGTAAATGGCTTGAGGAATGCCCAAGGATTTGACTTTGTTTCTTTGACCGGAACAACAACGACAAGTCCAGATTCCATATAAGGCTGTGTAAAATCTATTATCTTTGTCCTGTTTGTAACAATTGTAATATCTCCAACTGCTGCATCAAATTTCTGAAGAGAAAAGCAGCAACTCAAGATAAGTACTTGCACCATCAACATTGATCAGAACTCAAAAAGCCCCAAAACCAGTAATTTTGCATGTGAAAGCCCCACGAAATTATCGGCTAACCTAATTGAAGGACCTACCAGCTAAGTTAAACTAGTTAACAATAAAAGCAAAAGGGTTGCTGATACTCACATTTTGGGAAACCTGGTAAACAAGATCGTTATAGCTAGGATTTTTTTTACCATCTCCAAATAAGATATATGTGTGGGGAACAGCATAAGGGAGCAAGTTTATAGCAGCTTCAAAGACATCAATGCAGTATCCTCTGACACCCTGGGGACTGTCGTCTTTCGACACAAACTCCTTATAGCCTACCCGGTTGGGTACAGCAATTCGAAGTGGCTGCCCATTGTTTGGGAATACCCATCCCCTAGGTGTTGTAGTAGTTTCACCAGGCCATATTACACTGTAAAGATGTTGACTGCCAGTAGAGATATTGGCAGGCTTATTATATAAGCTCTCTGGCGTAACAATTGAGAGATGAGAATAATTTGACCAATAACCAATTCTACGGGTACCAGTTCCTCCAACATTAAGAACATCAAATGCCGGATGCACCAAATCTTTATCCGGAGTAAATTGAATCTGACCACTTAAACCAGTGAAGTTCATCCTAAGAAGTGTTTGCAGAAGTTGTTGGCCTCCATTAAACACGCGAAGTGATTCTAGGTGCAGCATGCTGCCTTTTTCATCATGTAGTTTTGGGTCATTAGAGAAAGATACATTTCCACCTTCATTGAGAAAAACTTCAAGCGCATGCGCAGCTAACCAAACAGAATCATAAGCAAAAAGTGCATAAGCATTGAAATCTGCAGGACCTGCTCTCTCTTTATATTTTAGGTTGTTCCACCTAGAAATAAAACTCTTTTTGACTTTAGTATCTGGGGTGTAATGGCGGAGAGCAACTACCCCTTGCAAGAGATTCATTGTGTCAGTATCAACTGCTTCCATTGAATCTAAATATGAAGTAAGCCAATCTGTAGCAATCCAAACATAGCCAGCAGTCATCATATTAAGAGCCTTAGCAACAGAAAAAACATTCAAACCGGTGTCAGGATTAACATGGACTACATAAACTCTTGACTCCATCAGGTTAACCTCAACTAGCAAGTCATTGATCTTATTTTTGGGGTCTCCAGTGCTGAAGGCGGCCTTATAAGAAATTTTGCCACGTTTCTTTGCCAGGGCATCTCCCAGAGCAGAAATCCCTCCTCTTCCATAATCATCATCCACATATATTGCTATGACCTCCTTCCAACCAAAATAGTCAACTATATCAGCAATGGCATACATCTGGAAGTAGTCACTGTGTGTAGTACGGAGGAAATAAGGGTATTGCAAGGAAGAAAGAGTGGGATCTGTAGCTCCAAATGAAAGGAGAGGGACATGAAGCTCATTAACAACATGGGAGATGACATGAGCAATCCCAGAAGATTGAGGACCAATTGCAACAACAACATCACTTTCCATCAGCTGCAAAGCTACACAAACAGGACAAGTACATATTAAAGTCGTGTTTCTTCTCTTTAGAGAGAGACAAGAAAGAAGGGATAAGGGAAAGAAATAAGCATATATCGTAGCCGATTCTTGTATCATTGGCATTCTATTTGTAATTTGTAATAGGTATCAAATAGCAGCAAATATGTTTTTTCCCATGTAAATAGAAAGGAAATAAATGGACACAGACATCGCTGTCTCATCTAGGTCCTAATCTATATTCAATAATGCTCTTTCCTGGTTTGGAGCATGCTCAGAGGAATTAGTTACTGACGTAATCAGGTCATTATCAATAAAAGTTCCACTTTCATCACAAAAGATTACAAAAAGGAAGTTCCACCTAACTGAAACACAAAAGCCACAGCTTATCACACATTTTTGCAGGACAAAATAAAAACTGCAGATTTGCAAAACAAGAAAAAAATGTCAATATTGTTAAATAAACATAGGCCTAAAGATCATGGCAGTGGAGCAGGAGATTGTTGACCAAATATAACAGGCAGAAAAGACACTTTCATTCAATGCTCATACTATCAAGAAGCCAAGAAATTTATGCCTGCTCCATTAGGCTATTGATGCAGAGTATTAGAGCTCTATGGCAACCCAAGTTAGATGTATGCCATAAGGCCATAAAATCTATATAACCTTTGAGAAACAATGGCAATTACATTGAAGTTAATACTGCAAACTGACACCAAAATAATGCATATAGAACAAAATGCATTGCCCTTCTTAGTTTGATCAAAGGCAAATTACTTAAACAACCCAGCTGGCAAAAGAAATTGCAGAAAAATACCAAAACAAAGAAGGACATTGAATTCATTGTAACTACTTCCCTAGAAGAAGATAAATATACACATTCTAAAAACAGTTCAGTTAAGCAATTAAGAAAAACTCTTAACTAATACAGCCATGTCAGCAATTTAAACAGAAAAAAAACTAAAGAAATTTAAGATCAAATTCAAGTTCCAGAGAAGAAGAAAATACCTTCCACGGTTCCAACAAATCCACTGCAATTTGTATCATGACCTATGAGCTTCAATTCTACCCCATTAAGAATGCTTGAATCAGAATTGACATCATCAATAGCAGCTTGAATTCCAGGGTTTGCTGCTCTTCCAATAACTGAATTCAAAGTGAAGAGACTTCCAATATTTATAACTTTTGGCCTCAAAGAAGAAGAAGATGATGATGAAGAATTGGAGGAAGCTGATGCATTTCCAGTCTGGGAAAAAACTCCTATGGGTACCCATATGAACAAAAGACTCAACAAAATCAAAGGTCTTGTCATGAGTCTGGAAATCAACAAGAACTCCTTCATGTCTTCCCAAAACCCAAAAAAAAAGACAAAAAGAAGGACAACTTGTTGAAGAAAACCAGACCAACTATTTCCTGCCTCAAATTATCATGAATTTAAGAACCAAGCACCACCTGCCAACAGACATGAGTCAGAACATGAAAACCAGGAATCAAGAAGAAACTCATGCAATTCTGAGGATGAAACCAACATGGGGTTTGAACAAAATTTCTGAATAAAAAAACAGAGATGAAAAGCACAGCAGTAAGATTATGTGGACACCCCAAATGATAAACTTTAAAAAATCCAATAGAAAATGAACCAAAAACCCAAGCATTTTAATACTTACAAAGAGGGACCAATTCCAAAGCCCACTTATGAGTTATGATGGTTGTTATACAGCCAAGGGAAAAAAATAATGAAACTGAGGTATATTCAACTTGGTTTAACACAATTTTATATTGGGTTTGTGTTTGTGAATGATGAAAAAGAAAATACTATTTGTAGAATTTACTAATAATATAAGGTACAAATAACAAGTGTTCAAACTTTCAGGAAAGAAAAAAAAATAAAACAAAAAACACCACATGCAAACAGACAAAGCTACTGAGCAAAGAGAACCAATAAGAAAAGGAAAAAAGGAGATATTTGATTAGTTTGCATCACCTTGATGAAAGGGTTTTTCGAAAAAGGCTTCAAATTAAAGATAGAACATTGAAAAAAAAAAGGATTCGAAGAACAGCTAAGTGGGATTTGGCTTGGAAGAGGTTTGAGTTAAGTTTTAGTGTTAAAAGAGTTGAAGAAGGACAAGACTTGACCGTTTACATACTCAAAGGCTTTTACAAAACAGTGTTGGAGGGCTTAAGTAAGGAATGATTCCCTGTCTGTCTCCTTTATTTATATCTGTCTGTTTCCCTGGCTGGCCGCTGCCCTCTTCCTCACAACTTCCATGCCTTTCCTTTTACATATTTATCTTTTTTTTCTTATTATTTCTTTATTAGTCTTAGCCTTTTTTGTACTACACTTGTCTTGTCTACATGTTTTTATATTATTCAGTAATAATTACAGTAAAGTATTTTTATAAAGTTTTCAATAGTGATACTCTTGTTGTACTTTAATTAGTTTGATACACTTTTTTTGAGGTAGCACATACAATTATACATTATGTTCATTAATATATATATATACACTAATTATAATACGAGAACCTAACTTTGTCTCACGAGTTAATTCGAAAACAAACTTGATTCTTAAAAAACTTATAAACCCAAAATAAAAACTACCCGTTTAAAAGAAAATCACTCAATTTTTTTAAAAATTACCTATTAAAAAAACCACCATAAACTACCTTCCTAATTATTTTTTTCATATATACTCATATTATAATTTTATTTTCATATACATACCCAAGTAATGAGTACCTGTCTTGTCTTGTATGATTTAATATACAATCTGAACCTCGAGTTTTAATTTTAAAATAATATATGATCCGAATTTGATACAAGTTGATCACATCAACATTGCATCAATGCTATATTGACATCAATGTTAACCGCCAAAGCAACGGTTATGATGGAGTTAGTAGCCACGCAATCAAGTTCTATCCAAATTTAGAGGAAGGTGTTCATAGAGATTAGCCTAAAGAAAGCCTGAGAAATGTTTTGTACACATTTATTGTGAGTACATATATAGCATATATATAGCATATAACATATAACATATATCATATGAGACAGAATATTGGTTAACATCACTGGTTCACGTCAAGCCAGCATATGGAAGCCCTGTATTGGTAGTGGCTGTAGTCCTCATCAGATGCTTGATGATGGATTTTTGTTTAAATATAAATATATATATATATATAATATTTATATATATATATAGCCTTTCTCACCTTTTGGTTAATTAAAATCAAGTGTAGTATCCGTTTTTTATTTATTTATATATAACCATGATTTTGTTTTTCTTTCTTTTTTTAGGTAGGGGAAATAAAGGTTGCCTAAATATCTGAATTTAAGTACGGGACCAATATATTAATCAGAAATATGAGGGACCAATTTTATCTTAAAACATAAAGAGTTGGTTGATTTGGGTGGTTGAGTATTTGGTTAAAGATGAACTAAGACTTAAGAGTTACCAACAACGGTTTGGATAAGTGGTAAGCGGTTTGTTTCAGCTTAAGCAGGTCTCAGGTTTGAGACCTTGCGTATGCAGCAGTCATTGCTGGGAGACTCACCCATCATAATCAAGTAAGCGACGCGGTCGAATCCAGATTAGTCAGGTCAAACCCTGGATACCAGATGGGATAAAAAAAATTAAGAGTTACTAAAAATAATTTGGTGGGGGGCATTGGTGGGTCCAAAACAGTGAAGTATGTGCAACGTGTGGGGTTTATACTTTATATATTCTGTGAATCTTGCAAGAAATTAAGAAAAAAAAACTACTAGTATTATTTGACCCAAAAGGTTGAAAATTAAAAATGAGAAATGCAAGGGTAATTAATGGGGGAGAAAAAAGATGGGTCTTTGTGTTGGTTCTTTACTTGGGAAAGACGTGCAACTTCCTCCTGCATAAGATTTTAATTTCGACGGCCCACAATAATTTGGACATCTCTTGTTTTTATTATAAAAAAATTCAAGAATTTGGTTTCACGTGGAGAGATCGGAATTCTTCTTCATAATTCATATATTGAATAAAATAATTGAAATACCAACTTAATTCTTACTAATTGAAACTTGGAATTTGGAGATTGAGATTGGAATCCTCCTTTGTTATGTTTATTTTTTTAATTAATGTTTTCTAATATTAAAACTATAAAAATATTCTGATTAGTTGTCCCAAATCCAAATGGTTTGAGAGTACTCATCAAAAATTGACTTCCCATTTCTTAAAATGCAAAGTAGGGGTCTAAATTGAATTTGCATTATTGATTCATAAAAATAATGCAAATTAATATATAGATAATGTTTTTATCATCAAAATATGACGATGCAAACAATTATATATATACAAAATGAAAAAAATAAATAAATCATATGTACCAAATTGCAAACATGAAACAACAACAATATCAAGGGAGAATTTCCCTTAGCAAGCGACAGATTCACAGTACAATAATTAGGGTCCATACATATAGCAAGAGTCCGAGTCTATTTTGTCCTTAAAACCTCACCTCTCGTTTGTTGATTTTATTTTAACTTATTATATCCGTAATTATTTTATCATAAAAAGGTATTTGCAATAAATTGTTGAAGAAGAAATGATCCACGGACTCAATTTTGTGAGGGTTATTGTAAGATCAAGAGTACATGATAAAAGTTTAATCACAAAATTCATATACAAATGAAAAAAAAAAATCGACTTTTAAAATAAATTAAATTTCAATATTTATCCGATTTTAAAATGATTATACTATTGCGTTAAGCCTCGATTTTGTTGTAACTCTCACGAAATCAATTTTGTAGGATCTTCATTACGAAATAGAAAAGATCGGATCTCAATACTAATATGCATCATTATAATGTCAACTTTATAAATTATGACATGTTGGGTTTATAAATGTGTGTTTTTGTGTAACCCAATTTGTAGAAATATGCTTCTTGTCTAAAAAAAAGCATGTGAAAAGCATGTTTAAGCTTCACCTTTCCCATTTGAAATGGGTTTCCATTATATGCGCCGCCTCTATTTAGTTTTCTTCCTTAATCGGGCTAAGACAAACCTAATATTCCTATTAAATTGATAGTTCTAAAGTCTATATATAGTTGTTAATATTAGAACTTGAGGAATTTATAAATTTTGAAAGGAAATTAAAGGGAAAAATGAATTAATAGAATACTAGTATATGTTTAACATTTAATACTTTTTTATTACTTAAATTAAAATATTTGAATCTTATTTTCTAAATAAAGGATCATACACAAAATATTCGGACAAAAAAAATTAATAGGTCTTAATCTAGATTTAATTAGGCAGTAGAAATTCCAATGGTTTAGGGGAATTTTAATTTTATAATAATTTAATCTCCCCTTTCTTTATCAAGATCAAGGTCAAAGAGTTAAAAGTCAAAACCAAGGTACACAGTGCAAGAAATCAATATTATCTTGTTGTGAAGTCAAATATAGGATGTGTATATGTTTCTAAACTCACACATCATCTTTCATTTTCTACTTTTTCCATAACTTCTTATACATTCTAAATTCTTTTTTTTTTAATTTCATTTTCTAAAGTTGTAAACTCTTATATAATTTTTTTTATTACAATATATCTTCCAAAGTTGCTACATTTCATTCTAATTAAATGCAGATAGAAATTAGAATGTTTTGTTGCAAGAAACACACACATTATATTAAACAAAAAAATGACATGTACAAGTTATATTAAATAGATTACAATCTTTTCTTAAAAAAATTATATAATCAATCATTATATATATTATTGATTTCAAGTTGAATGCCTGAGCTGAGCAATAAGCATGAGAAGCACAACGTATTTTTATACACAAAATAAGTACAATCAAGAAAAATTCGAAGAAATGGATAAAACCTAACCTTTAAGTTATGATGATGATGATCTAATGCCTAATTAAGAAAAATAGAGATATGAGAAATTTGTTATTATGTATCAATAATTAAAACAATGTATTTTATTTTTATTTTTATTTTTATTTTTATTTTACTTCGTTATCAAAAAAGGTCCACAAGTCATTTAAAAAACGATGGTAGCTAGTCCCATCCATTCCCACTCCCTTAACTTTGATGAGCTATTGATAATATTAAAATCTGCTAACTCAACCTTTGACTTGTTTACCCTAAAAAATACAAAATTTTTTAAGTCTTTCATTTTTCATAAAAATATATTTTTATTTTTATTTTTATTTATAATTTGCATGTGCTATATATATACACACAATGCTAGAGACTTGACTTGACAGTGTCTGAAAAGTCTTTAACAGAACATTTATGAAGTATGGCTGAATTTTAGGTGTATCATCAATTAGTAGAAGTTGAACAACCAATCACATACTAAAATAAATGTGCAAATTACAATATTGTTAAAAACTTGGAATTTTCGATGAATACCAAAAAAAATAAAGAAAAGAAAAAGGAAAGTGATATGCATCAACCATTAGATCACCATGCTTGTTAGATTGAGTAGAAAGAGCTTAATGTCTTTTAGAATAAGATTTTGAATGAGTTCGGATGACAATTAATAGATATTAGAAGAACTTTTTCAATCTGCAATTCGGATGCGACTCGACTCGAAATTAGTTGGTCCAATATAACTAGCGGACATGCATGAATAGTTATAAGAAAGGTGAAGGTGAATGAAGTGTTGCTTTTGTGTTTATTTTCTTTTGATGTAACAGAAACGAAATATTGATAGGTTTGTTTTGTCTCATAGGCCATAGCCAGACTCTTTTTTTTTTCCCTTTTTTTTGCCCTTTTCCTTTGGTTAAAAATTTAAAATGCTGTCTTTTTGCCTTGAAATGTTACAAATTCTGATCACCAATGGAATGGATGCCAATCGTAATTGTGTGGGCAAAGATAACAAGAGATTTCAGACTCAAAATTATGTGGCTGTCTCTTCAGCTTTCTCCATACGAAGAATTTGATTCTTAATCTTTTTAGTACTCTATAGGAGTACAAAATTGTTCTAACTTTTTTTTTTTTTTGGAACGAGAGTACATACAACTAATTGCAGGATGAGATGGGAGGACAAGGATTCCACCCCTACCTTTTAAGTAAATTTTTAAGGTTTGGCCATAAGGGCAAGACCTCGAGTTCAATTGTTGAACGTTTTCTACATTATTAATAATCTGATTGATTGTCATTCAAAGAAACAGTGCAAAAATATCTATGATTCTATTATTCTAATGACCATCCCTGTCCTACATTAACAGGATTCCTCTGCATTTCCATGTGTTGAAATTTGGCTTTAAAAAATGCACCCAAGCATTTGATTCCGTGATTGATTTATTGTGTAAAAAGATAGTTTTCGAATCTCCTTCACTGAATAAAAAAATGCTTTGGCAAAAGATCATAAGATTCTCAATCTCAAAATGCTTGTAATGTACTTCCCTTTTCCTTTTTAATTGTCCCTTTCCCTTGTTTTCCAGAAATATCCTCATTGAAACATGCATTTAATTAAAAGGTCAAACATGCATTTAATTAGAAAGAAACAATGGCTTAAGGGTATTATAGGAAGATTAAGTGAAATTGTAATAGAATTTAGGAAACTAACTAAATTTAACTACTTTTCTTAAAGAAATAAATCGATTAAAAGGGACAATTAAAAGGAATAGAGGGAGTACTAGTCAACAGATCCTACTCCAATTAAAAGAAGAA
This sequence comes from Corchorus capsularis, assembly GCA_001974805.1. Taxonomy (NCBI): domain Eukaryota; kingdom Viridiplantae; phylum Streptophyta; class Magnoliopsida; order Malvales; family Malvaceae; genus Corchorus; species Corchorus capsularis. Next base: position 34,998 of record AWWV01011015.1, read on the forward strand.
AAAAAAATCCCAAGCAACTTCACAATTTGATAGTATTAAATTTTCACCTATCAAGAATCAATGGGAAAGCATTAATTATGGGATACCAATCCTCTGCACCAAAGGTTATTTAGCAGCAGCAGCAACCCTGGTCAAGAAATTAGGATGATCAAAGAACAAATCTAGCATTGAAGCGATGCATTCCCGGTTGATCATGATGTCGTTTGTATACATATAGGGGCAATCATAATTGCCCAAATGATGTTTTTCTATATATATCAGGAAAAGTGATATTTACAAGCATCAGAAATCCTAAATATGGTGTATGAGTTGATTCATGTGCAGACTATGTTCCTATTAAGCACTAAAAGCTATAACCTACCAAAATCTAAAATTTTATGCTGTTGAGCTCACTGGAGTTTCTGGAGCTGGATTAATCTCACACTGCATAAACATTTTCTTGATCGCTTCCTCCTTCTCGTCAATGAAGTCGAAAAAGTTATATATGATCTGAGAGCAACGCGTAGTATGATGAACTGAGGATGAAGGGGGACAGAGTTTCCTTTGCCTTCGTCTGTACCGGACATATTGTCGGACCATTCTTAGAATAAAGAGTAAAAGTGCAGCAAGAGATATTGCACCACATAAAAGATAAAGACCCCAGAAGCTGGATAAGTGGAGTTGGTTAGGCTCTTCATGTTTTTTCCTCTCTCCAGGACAACCCATTTTACAAAACCACTTCCTGTGAATCTCCCGAAGCTTTCCGTTTTCAGAAAGTTTCAAGATTGCAGTAGACATGTCAACAGCAAGTGCAGAACCCCTTTGAAAAGCCTGATATGATGTAATGAACACATTCTATGAGAAAACTTTCATGCAGATGACATATGAAAGACATTATGAATTGATCTAAAAAAGTACTTGTATTTACACTTCGCAGTTAAAAGAGCGACTAACTTTTTTTTTTGGCAATAAAAGAGTGAGAAATTTATGCGGTAATCTTAGACTTTATGAACGAATGCATTTTCATTTTGAGGAAAGTATACTTACAAATCCCCAGCCACTTCTTGTAAATGGCTGGCCAATGATCCCGAAATCAGCTCGATTTGCCAGAAATAATTCCACATAAGGAAGCTCGTCAACAATAGCTGCCACCCCTCCATTAGCTGGCCCTTGTCGTAGAGCACTTTCATACTCTTCAGGTGAGTGTAGTTCAATGAGCCTTGACCGATGAATGTTAAGATTCTCAGTGAGATAACCATATGCAAATGAACCAACTTGGTAACCGATAGGCCAAGTGTTAGCAATCAAGCTATCAATTCCAGTAATGGGAGATGAAAGTTGCTGAACTGTAAGGATTGAAGTCAAGTTTGCTGTATAACTAGATGTTATCACCATCAGTAGGAAAAGCCATACCACCATCACCACTCGCCCAAGTGCGCTTATAGTTTCTTCCTCTGAAACATTGAAATAAAAAAATTTCAAGTTTAAGATCAACATGGATCCAAAAATTCCTTCAATAGATGACAGAACAGTAAGAGTAGAAACAACAAAGACATTTTTTTATGCTTTAAGAAAGGCATTGTTGATTGAAAACGCATAAACACAATGTCAATTTGAGGATAATTACAACAATGCAGACAATCAAGCAGGATAAACAAAAGGAGCTATATGTTTACTTTTACTTTTAATTTCCGTTTTGGATAAGCAATGGTTTTATAAATCTTTCATGAGAAAATTTTCCCATCCTAAGAAGACAACTTCGAAGATACATGCTCATAAGAACTGAAGAGACAAGCAGACAATATTGGTAATTATGGGCATGAAAAGTAGCAAAAGGCGAATATCACATCTCAGATCTCCTAATGGTTAATACTTATCTTCATTATAAAAATAATTTTTTTTTAAAAAAAAAAGTAAAAGAAGTTTGAGAGTCAAAAGTTTCCTTACGGTTTGTCTTAAACAGTGTTGAGAAACTGAACCTGCAATAGTAAAGATCAAATGATATCAGAGGTGGGTGTGCATGGCCTTTGTTGAATGTCGAAAAGGAAAGAAAGCTATCTAAGGGAACCACAGGTATAACATCACAAAGAAGTTCCACAAATAAACTTAACCACAACTCTGAAACATTGCAACAACTTACATAAACATTGTTACAATTTGTCTCCTGGGAGGACCACGAAAAGCATCATTCACTCGATGCTCAAGAATCCAAATAACAACAGCAATTATCACAAAAGCTGTTGCAGTGAGCAGCCACAAGTCTACTGTAAATGGTTTTAGAAACACCCAAGCACTTGATTTTGGGTTGCGGACTGGAGCTACTATGACAAGACCAGTAGTTGTATAAGGCTGAGAAAAATCCACAATTTTTGTCCTGTTTTTCACAATTGCAATGTCTCCAACTGCTGCATCAAACACCTAGCAGAATAGTTTCACATGATTAAGATGAGCTAAACAATTTATTTATAAATAAACATTTTCTACTAATGACTAATTCAACCTATCATTTGCCATTAAGATGTGAGGAAGCTCGATTTATGAGATAAATTTGGTGTGAAGGAGTGAGGTAGGTTATGTTCAACAAAACAATAAGAAATTTTCCCTATTGGTGGAATCATAATAATCACCTCAGAGATCTAGTTCAAATTGTAAATTCATGTTAATCTTTTCCAACTATAAAGGGCAGAATGACATACTTACATCATCTGCAACCATTTTCACAAGCTGACCATAATTAGGATTAGACCGGCCATCCCCAAAAAGCTCAAATTTGTAAGGAACATAATATGGGACAAATTTTAATGCTTCAGTGAACACATCAATACAGTAACCCCCAATTTTATGGCTATCATGCATTTCTGTAACAAAATCAACAAAACTGGCTCTATGGGGCACTCCAATTCTCAATGGCCGTTCATCATCTGCAATCACCCAGCCACGAGGCCTTTCTGTCTTCCCACCAGGCCAAGTAACACTGAGAAGCTTCTGGTCTGTTTCAGAATGGTTTTTTTCTGTCCCATGGAGGGTTTCCAGAGGAGAAACTGAAAAACCAAAATTCCTAGACCAGTAACCGACTGTATGAACAGCCATCTTGTTGATATTAATGACATCGTAACCTAAAGTCACAATGTTTCGGTCTGAACTAAAGTGAACTTGACCTGTTAAACCAGAGAAGTTTGTGTCCAGCAAGTCCTTGAGCAGTGTAGCACCACCATCGAAAACTTTAAGCTCCTCCAACTGCAAACCAGCTGATCTTGTATTATTTAACTTATTGCTGGATGAAAATGTAAGATTGTTTCCATCATTTAAGAACTTGTCAATTGAACGTGCAACTGTCCAAACCGTGTCATAAGCACAGAGCCCATAGGTATTCAACTCTGAAGCTACTGATCCATTCTGCAGCATTTCCCTCCAACGAGACATAAAAGTTTTCTTCTGGTTGGACTCAGGAATATGTTGGCGAAGTCCAACTACCCCTTGAAGCACATGAAGAGCAGTTCGGTTCATGGGAGAGAATGAATCTATGGTAGCAGAAAGCCAATCCGTTGTAAACCAGACATAATTACTGGTCATCATCTGAAGCTTTTCGGCAATGGCAAAAAATCTTAATTGGGGGTCAGGATTAACATGAACGACATAGACGCGAGGACCTAGCGATTTAGATTCATGGAGCAAAGATATGACATCACTTTGAGTGAAATGGACAGACAAAGGCAACTTATAGACAGCTTTTGCCTGTCTCCTGTAAAGTTCATCATATAGGATAGATATTGCATTCCTCCCATAATCATCATCTACATAGATAGCAATGACCTCTTTCCACCCATAAAAATCAACTAAATCAGCCATAGCAATCATTTGGCTGGAATCACTTTGCACAGTTCGGACAAAGAAGGGGAATTGGAGAGCAGACAGAGTTGGATCAGTGGCAGCATATGAAACCATAGGAACTTGAAGACCATTGGAAATTGCAGAAATTATATGAGCAATTGAAGATGACTGTGGACCAATAATAGCCACCACCTCCTTTTCAATTACTTGAAAAGCTGACACAAAAGAAAAGGTTCAATCTGTTTTAGAAGAACTTCTAATTTTTTTAAAGATTCTTAGCAGTGAGTTTCAAGGAATCATGTGCCTGACTTCATAACTATCTGACCACAGTGTAAGCATAAGATCAACAGGTATATACATATAAAACATAAGGAAATTTGGCATCTTTCTAAACTCATCAAGGAATTAAACTGCTAAGAAATTTCTTCTATCATATAAATACACTATGATGATCAAACAAAAAGGAAAATGATTAAAGTTGAAATGGGTTTAAAGTTATTGACTGATCCTGTATAAGTTCATGTGAACCTAGAACAGAAGAAGAAAAGTAAACTATTGAATTAAGTTCATAACTTTCCCCATCATTAAGAATATTCATTAAACTGTATCAGAAGTCATAAGAAGTAAGAACTGCTAATCAACAAGAACAGACTAAATAGCTAAACAGAAACTCTTTTATTCACCAAAAAAAAAAAAGCTAAACAGAGAGAATAAAAACAGAATTGAAGTTTACCTTGAGTAGAACCCAAGAAGACATTGCAATTAGCATCGGTCATGAACAAGTTAATATGAGTTTCATTCAGAATTGTGGGATCAGCATTGATATCAGCGATTGCAGCTTCCATTGCTGGCTTTGCAGCTCTTCCAATCACAGAATTGAAAGTGAAGATAGCACCAACGTTTACAACAGCAGGCTTCCGACAATCCACAAGACAACTTTGGGATACCCATATCATCAAAACCAACAATGAAACATACCCAAGATGTCTCATTTGATATAATAATACTAAAAACCACCAACTCCAGAAACAAAAAAGACAGTCTCTTTCACTTGAAAGAGTTCTCCTTTATCTGCAGTTCAAGGCTTCGTGGAGGATTGAAGAAACTTGATAACAGTAAGTCAAGCATGCATTTTTCTAAATACCCAGATTACAAAAATTCAAAACTAGTAAAAAAAGGGAAAAAAATAAAGAAAAATGTAAAAAGCTTGGGGCAGGATGGGAATCATTGATGAATTCAAGCAGCCATACCCATACCTACTATTGCAACTACCAGAGCAGACAAAAACATGGAAGAGACTTCTCTTTTTGGTAAAATAAAATGAAAGAAACTAAGTTGAAATTTCGGAATATAAATTCAAAACAAAAAAACAAAAGTGAATTTGGAACTTGTGAAAATCATGTTCAAAACAGGGGAAATTGTGGGGAAGACATGAAAGTACAAAGTCAAATTAAAAGGGACCCAGTAATTGATTTCAGGGTATTTATTTTCCTTAATTTCATTTGAAGGAATCAAGGAATAAAATAAATTTCCCATGAAAAAAGAAAAAATTGTTCTAAGAGGGAGAGGGTGGCTTATATTTAAGAATTGCTACTTGCATTCCATGCAGGATGCATTTTTTTGTTCATTTATATTAAATAAACTGATGAAAATGATTCTTGGATTTGTGAAAGCTTTTGTTTAACCAAAGTCTTAAGAAAGGTTTGTTTCCCACGTGCACAAGGGACCGTGATATACACTCTTGGCATCTAATCTAAGTCTAACTATAATAATTAATCCATTTTGTTATTTTATTTTCTTTCAGTTTTATATTTGCACTAAAAACTATATCTTATCACAAAAAACTATCTTGTCACCTTTCGTTTTACTATAAAGTATAAACTATGATGATGATGACTTAATCATTATCGAAATTATCATCATCATAGTATAAATTAAAACAGAGTGGACCTAATCTTAACAATAAAAAAACAGAGTGGACTTAAATGAAATTAAATAAGCACCACTATTGTAATGTTGTCATGTTGGGAATATTTGTACTATAACATTTTTATCTAAAGGGTACTAATACAATTTAACCTATCGAGATTAAAATTAAATAAAGAAAAGTTTCCACCACTCTGCCTTCAATGTCTCCTCCACAATTGGAATATACATTTACTATTTTTCCACTTTAATTATTTTATCTTATAAAACTCAAATGATTTTAGAAATATTGTCTATGTTGAAATAGTTGGAATTGGATTCTGCCCACTTCCAAATAGAAAAGGCTTTGGGATTAGATCATATAATGAACAATAAGGGAACCATTTTAAAGGCTAATACAAAGTAGATGGAGACTAAAGATTATTATTATATATGAAAATTAATAAAAGGAATTAGAATATATATTTATATATATATATATATATATATACTTTTTTAGTAATGGGCCAATTTGAATTGGAAAGGTCGACGTCGGATTAAAGTTTGTATGATATGTATTGGCTTAATATTCCTTTGAAGAGTAAAAGATGGAAAGCTGTGGTTTAGACTGTGGAAGGCACTTGTGATGATGCTTTTAAAAGTTGATGTTTAGTTGATATTCTTTGGCATCCAATTACAATCTTTATAGTAGCATGACATTATGATTAGTTGGAGCCTTAAGCACGAAGATGCAAATTGCTTTATTTTATACATCATTCTATTAAAGAAGAAACCTTCCATTTAACATTTTGGAAAAAAAGCTTGTTCTTATTTAGGGTCATTTGCATAGTTCAATTTTAAATTAATCAAGACTCAATTTAAACTCCTAGATACGGGATAGCTTGTACAAAAATAATACAAGTCTTGAAAATAAGCAACCAGCTCACGGGTTATCAAAATCAGTTTTCGAACACTTCATGCACAACATTAAGATTCAAGTTTCTCTAACTTCCTCGGTAATTTTATAAGGTAAATTATACAATATACCGTCAGTGGAGTTTAGCAGACTACACAAGCGGGTCCTGAAGGGTGACATGTGTCCCTTAGGGACTAGATTGAAATGTTTAAAACTTAAATAATTCAAAAATTGGACATGTGTCAACTCCACAATCCACTTGTGGAGTCCAAAATTTACACCGCCGGTGTATCATATAATCACCCATTTTATAAATCTATGAATTGACGACTTTTTTAAGTTCTTGTAATTCCTAAACTTATTTTTTTAGGAGAAAGATTGGATTTGAAATCACATTTTTACATAACTTCTCCAACCTCTCGGTCATCAGGTGAAAAAGGAGAAAAGTCCGTAATATGCATTTGCTATCCGAAGGCCCAAATTGTTAAGATTTCGGCTTTGGACTTCAAAAGGCTTGGGCTCCCATGGTTACTTAATTATTGGATCTCCATTTAATCTTAGTTTTGCCTTATACGAAAACCCGAAGGAGGCCCATTTCCCGCTATTCCATAACTGGATTAAGCCCAAGGATAGATTAGAAATTCACTCAAAAAAGGGAGGGTAAATATGTCATTAAAGAACCCTCTGACATACTCCATGACAGTTTAAACAATCGTTTTGGATAGGCCCTCTACTATTTTCTTTGCTTCACCGAAGAAAGCCGAAGCTGATGCTCGAAAAGCTCTCCACGAAATGGCTTCTTCATCAGTCATATCTTTTCAAACCAGGTTTCAATTCCCCGTCCATGTTTCTTAATTTTCTGATTTGTTCTGCGTCTGGATTGTCATTTTGGGTGTTTTGGCTGAAATTTTGTTGGGCTTTGAATGATGGGTTTTTCTTGCTTTTCGCATTTTTAGTTCAGTTTATCTTTGATTTTGTGTTGTTTTGGTGTTGAATTTAAGAGGAATTCACTTTTGAATTGCCAATGGAACGGTTCCTTAGAATGGGTTTATGTCTCTTTTTAATTCCATTTTTTGGAGTAGAATGCTACTAAGTGTGCAGCTATATGGTGCTTTAGAATGCAAAGGGGGAAAATTTATTGTGCATTTAAGCTTAAAAACTAGTATCGAAATGTTCCATAACTTATTCCTTGAATATCCCAAACATTGTTTTTGATGCATTTTAGTGTGTTGGAGAATAACCCAATTTAATGGGCTGATTTTAGCTTCTTGGCTGCCTTTGAGTTATAGGTTTATATGGCCAGTAATTTTGGAATAAAATATAAGAATTGTTAACTTACTTTAGTGATAAAACTAAAAAAGCAACTTGCTTGTCGGTTCTTTCTGCATTTGATGATATTGATTTTACGGTGTTGCAGCAATTTGAGATCTGCATTTTTAGGAGAGAGAAGTGCAATTTGTGTTCCAAGCATTCCTGTAACTCGTGTTGGTTTAGTGAGGAAGGTTATAGAATGTAAGGAGTCGAGAATAGGGAAGCAGCCAATACAAGTTCCATCCAATGTGACAATTACATTGGAGGGTCAAGATTTGAAAGTAAAGGGTCCTTTGGGAGAACTTGCATTAACTTATCCACGAGAAGTAAAGCTTGATAGGGAGGATGGTGGAATCCTAAGGGTCAGAAAGGCAGTTGAGACTAGAAGAGCCAACCAAATGCATGGGCTTTTCAGGTAAATTATCCTATCTTTCTTGTTTTCTATTTCTCAAAAAGTTCTTTTTTTTTAGTTGTTCTTAATTCTTCTCATGTAGCCTTGTATAATTTTTACTAGAGACTATAATGATATTGAGGATCTAGATTACCTGTGAAGATTTGCCATACCAAGATTAGCGAAATATGATTAATGATTTGATGTTATCTTCTCATGATATGATAATTTGTTATGGACCATCAAAGCTTATGAAGAATATCGGCCTTTAGGTACTCTAATTAGAAAAAGAAGCAACCGATGATTCATCTCAGCCGACTAACCATGGTCCATAGGCATCTACCTCTGTGATTTTAATACTTTTGTGAACTATGTCTATACTTGCTTATTAGGCATCTACCTCTTATTTTTAGTGTTATATCCTGATTTAATATTTTTGAACTCCATACTTCAAATCATAATCAGATTTACTCTTTTTCTTAAAAGGAATTAATTTGATATATTTTCTCAAGCACACTGTTCTGGATTTGAGGTGGGTTTTATTCAATTTTTCTGCATTGACTGCCTTCAACAGCAAACATGACTTACTTCTTTAAAATATGAAGAAGTCTCTATTTTTGGGTCCCTAATTATTCCTGCAGAAGAGGTGCATATCCTGCTTTCCTACTTTCTTTGTACTTATAACAATTATGTTTTCTTATGATGAGCTATTAGATGTCAACCTTTAACCTTAAGTTCAAAATTGCAACTGAACATATGTGCTCCCGCTTCTTCTTTTTTGGCCTTTTTTTTCTTTTCTTTTGAAACTCTTTGGTTTTTCAAAAATGCTCCTTTATATGCTTAATGTACTTTGCCTTGTATGATATATGGATTCTCCCCTGTTTGAGTTGGTTCTCTAAACTCCTGCACATTACTGGTCATGGGCATGGGGTGTATCTTTATCCAACAGATTGACACGTTTACTATTTTATTTGAATAGATAAATTTAATGGGTTGGATGCTTTTATTGTTTCACATAGGAACAGGACTTTGCATTAGGACATAAGGTAGCTAAATTTACTAGCACTAGCTGTCATGGTCCCATCTGACATTCATGGAAGGCTCTTAGTAAAATGATCGCTGATGTGGTAGAATGTTGCATTTCAAAGTTGATAAATAGAAGTTATGGTACATAGAAAAGATACTCCTTCAACCTACTATGATTTCTACTCCATCCCTTGCCCTATCCGAATTACCCTTTTTTTTGTAATTGTTCATGTGTTTTTGTTCTTTGAGTCATGTTTCACTCTTATCTTCAAATGTCTTGGTTATACGACAAATTTAGACCTGCTGAGTGTTTGGAATCATATTATTAGTGACACCTTGCTATTCTACCTAACAAATGTAGGACCCTTACCGACAACATGGTAGTGGGAGTATCAAAGGGTTTTGAGAAGAGACTTCAACTAATTGGTGTGGGGTATCGTGCAATGTTGGAAGGAAAAGACCTGGTACTGAGTCTTGGCTTTTCCCATCCAGTCAGGATGGCAATCCCTGAAGGCATTCAAGTGAAGGTGGAAGAAAACACCAGGATTGTCGTAAGTGGATATGACAAAAGTGCCATTGGTCAATTTGCTGCTTCTATTAGAAAATGGAGGCCTCCAGAACCATATAAAGGAAAGGGAGTTAAATACGCCGATGAGGTTGTCAGAAGAAAGGAAGGCAAAGCAGGGAAGAAGAAGTAATTGTGGTGTATCTTGTTTCTTATCCTTTCATTTTGTGCTTGTTTATGAATCTGTAATTGAAATGTACCCTTGTTGCTACTAAGCAAATCTCACAATTAGCAAATAGTCGATTCTTTTTTCCCTGTTATGACTTTGTACCGTTTGTAGAAATATAAATTCCTTTCATTGCAAGGTTATTTCTTCATATAGATAGAGGTTATATGAGGCATTGCTTAGAAGTAGCTTTGTTTGACCGCCTTTCTAATCAGAAAAGAGAAACTCAGGTGTGAAGGAAAATAGAATTGCAGGAACCATCAGCCAATAGCATATAGGTCATGAATATAATGTTCTTATTCTTTTTCAGCATTGTATATCAAAATATATGCTTTGTGAAGAATCAAACCCAGGAAGGGCAAATCACTTCCTGCAGTCGCATTTTGGTTGATCAGGATCGATGATGGCGACTTCATTATCAGAAATTTAATTATTTGTATTTGTTTTTGTGGCTTCGGTTGACCTTGTTTCATCACCTCTCTACTTCAAAACCGGTTCCTTCTTATCCTCCCATATGTCCAATCTTTTTCTAGCTTCCTCCACCTTCCATTGCAGATGAAAAATCTCATTAATTCAGATTCATAAAAACTAAATTTTAGGAAAGCAAAAAAAAAAAAAAAAAAAGAGAAGTTAAAAAGGGTGACAAAGATTAATAATCAAATCACCTCTTTTCTCCAATCTGTCCGAAAAGTGACCCAAATCAAGATGAGAGTTTGCATGGTTGTGCCACCAATCATACCGGACCATATTCCCTGAAACCAGATCGATGATAAATTAAAAAAAAAAATTCCAAATCCAATGTGCTCTTCCAAATATATTTCTAAAAATTGAGAATCTCATTAATTAAACTTTACCTTTGCACCAAAATCAAAGTAGAAACCAAAGAGAACACCCAAAGGAATACCAACCACGTAATAGCAACCAATATTAACATATGCAACAAAAGCTTGCCATCCACACCCAACAGCCACACCTTCATGTTCATGCAAATAAAACCAAAATATGAGCTAAAAGATTGAACTATGTGGATGCAGTAATTCTAGTTCCAATGACCAGGGTTCGATCCTGAGGCATTATTACTATATAAAGAATGATTATATAATTGAAGTAAGTTGTTACCAGACAAAACAGGCTGAATCCCATTGAGGATAAGGGTGAATGCTAGAAGAGGACAGAGATCTGAAACAGCTTCAGCCACGGTTTCACCTTCAGTGAAGATGTAGCTAATGACATGACGAAATGCCATAATTATTATGGCCGCCGCCACTGATATTATGAAGGAAAATACCGTCACTACTACCACCGAAAATGATGCTGATTTTGGATGTCCTGCTCCTAACTCGTTCCCAACTCTTACACTGCTCGTCACCATTTCCGTTACACTTTGTATATGTAATATTCTACATTTTAACTATTATTTTTCTGACTTTTCAATCGAATATAATTTGTTTTTAATTTAATGTAATTTTTAGTGAGCTTTTGAAAGTAGAAACCATGAAATTAAAACGTAATTAAAGACTGAACTCACCTTGCTGCGGCATTGAATCCGACTGAAATCATAAAAACATACCCTGAGATTGTCATGCTGAAGTACAACAGAGAATGAATTAATAAAATTATGTATCAAAGTGATAATATAAACATAAATTAAAATTCAGATAATACATCATAACTCAGGTTCCATGAAACATGGTGATCTTGATATATACTATTATAAAAATAGTAATTCAAATAAATACAGAGAATTTATGTCTCTTTGTAGGTAAAAACAAAGAAGTCTTGGACATGATGCATGCCTGGTGTCCTTGTTTATTATGTTATGGTTATGTATGATTTAAAATTTATTTTCCAACTACCCAATGAACACATTTAATTGACGTAAGGCCAAATCTCATTGGACTAATAAATGCTGATGAAACACGTTACGTACCTCTTTTATTTTTTTGGTATATTTACAAGTTAAACCTTGTTCGAGTTAGGTTGGCCCACTATGGGGGTAAAACTCTCCCAATAATGGTTTTCTCCATTCACAAGACTCGAACTCGAGACCTTGCTTAAGCGGAACAAGTGCCAAACCACTTGAACCAACCACTTGTTGGTTTACGTACCTCTTTTATAGTATAGAGAATTTTGTTTTTTTTTTTAATCTAATATTTCTAAACAATCTCACTACATTACATGTTGATAATGATAATGTTTTGTGAGGTTTGGATTTTTCATTTGATTTGATAATAAAGTATAAGACTTTTACTTTTGCATAGTCGTGCCATCTGGTGAATCATTATTCATTCATTAGTTAAGAAGTAAAAGCCAAATTGCCTATTGATATTGAAAATGATTTCATGTTACAAGACAAACCATTCACTTTAAACTTTTTAGTTTTGAGTGGTCAACAATCTCTTTCTTTTTTAAGTTGTACAATACTTGTTTAGTTGTTTTATACATGTAAATGGGAAGAAGATGAAGCCATAATGGATTTTCCCACCTTTTTCCCTTGACTTTTTCTTTTTTAAAAAAAAAATATTTTTTCTTGCCCGTGACAACTATAGACAAGTTCTTCAAAACCTATATCAATCCTTACAAAACCTCCAAAGAACATCATAATTATATATTCACCTTGTTTATGATAGTAATAATTAGTACAGCTTTTTAGTTTTTAGTGTGTTTTAACTTTTAAGCTTTTTAATTCAGCAAACCCCCACCCCCCCCCCCCCGAAAAAAAAAAAAAAAAACAACAACAACAAAAGTGATGTTAGTAATTTGCTACCTACTACTTACCAAACAGAAAGTGAGTCCAAAGCCAACTCTGGGTTCTCAAGCAATCCTGCAATCAAAACCAATATCTGAAAATACCATGTTTCCAAGCACAACATCACGGCGGACGCCGCCGATAACTTGAAGAATCCCGGCAGGCCACTGAAAGCTTGAATGCTGAATCCTTGCCATGTATATTTGCACCTATCACTTTTAACAATGTACACAAATTGAGCTATAACAATGATCCACCATGATAAGCTCAAAATCAATGATGCACCCAACAAACCGAGCCCAAATTTGTACACTACGAGCCAACTAAGCACCAAGTGGACAATTAATGTGGCCGTAGAAATGTAAGCACTAGGGGCCACAATGCTTTGAGCTTGCAAGAATTTTTGGATTGGGAAATTTATGGCGTAGGCAAAAATTTGTGGGATTAGGCCATAGACGAAGATTGCAGCTGCCGAAGCTATATCAGGCGCTTCACCAAGTAAAAGTAAAATTGGTTTTGAAAATATGTAGATGATTGTGAGAAGAATTCCGGTTATGGTAAGAAGAACAGCTGATCTTTGAAGATATATGCCTAACATATCGTATTTGTGTGCCCCAAAAGCTTGGCCGCAAAGTGTCTCCACAGCACTTCCCATTCCCAACTGTACATATAAATCATAAAATCATAAACACATCATATATAATTAAAGTGATAATATCAATATTAAGATCATAAAAATTTGCATATGATCATATTATAATTATACAAGAAAAGGGAACACCTCAGTGATTAAAACTCGAGACCTTCCATAGGAGGCCTCCAGTTAGAATCATGAGAGAAAAAAATATATATGTGCAAAGAGTAAGATTCAAATCTACTTTCTTTCCAGTAATTAGAAGGAAAGGGTATTTATGTATGTACCATGAGACCATAGGCAAAAACTTGGATGCCAGTGTTTCCGAGGGAGGCGGCGGCGAGTTCAAGATTACCAAGGTGGCCGGAGAAGATTTGGGTGGACATAGACATGAGATAATTGATCATATAAACCATGACGGCCGGTGCAGCCAGGTGGAAGAGGAGCTTGGATTCGATCCATGTAGCTTTGCCAAGACGTTGGAAGAAAGAAAGGCTAGTGTCCGTCAATGTATCTTCAAGTTCGGAGCTTGTTTCTTCGGATTTTGGGTTGGAATGTTGGGGTTGAAGCAGAGGTTGTTGGGTGCTGTCTTGGGAGGATCCCATGATTGAAGGGGGTTGATATGGTTTATGGCTTTGGGACTGAAAAAAAAAGCTCAGAATTCACAGTCTTTGGGTGATTGTTCTTTGTTTGTGATGATTAGGAGAGTATATATTTAATGAATTGGAAAAAGGGCCTTATCAAGAGTAATTTTTATATATGGTGTATGTTTGTTGGCTGCTAGAAATGAAAATGAGAGGCTGCTGATTTGGAAGTTTGCTATTTAAAATTTAAATGTACTATATTTAATTTATGACTAATATATGAAAACCATATACTATATATATACATACAAATAAATAAATACAAACAAAAGAAAAATTGCTTTCAAAATATTGATTAAGATATATATAGTATATATACTATATGTTTTTTTTGTTTTCTTCCTGCAAAATCCAGATTCCATATTCAATTTTTGTTTTTCAAGGAGAATAAGGAGAGCGGTCGGAACCATATTTTCCTCCACTTTTGTAATAGATATGATCATAAATTGATGAATCTATAAATCCTTATAAGAATTGACGACCATTGGAAAAGGAATAAGAGAAATCAAACTTTAAGATCAATTAATTTAGCAAATTTTTACAAGTAAAATAATAATTTGGAGGCTTTGACGGGTCGTGGCCCTCAGCCGTCTGACCAAATTTGCGTCATCCCTTACTTAAGATTGAGATAGATTTTAGATAGAGAGAGAGAGGCTGCGTGTGTGGAAGAAAGAGTGAAGAGACCAAACAATTGATTAAGGCATTTTAAAGCTCCCAAATCATTCTGGCTTTTGATTTTTTTGTCTTGTTTTGTTTTATTATAAAATTGTGTGTCTTGTTTGTTTTTTTATGGTAACATAATGGCCCATTTCCGTAGGCTTCATGTGGGAAATGGCCAGAGAGATCATGGTTGGTGTGAAATGGGTATTTAATACCCTTGGCCAGATTTGGGTCCAATGCAAGATATATAGAGTTGGCCATTCAAGCTTTCAATTCAACCCATTTCCAATTCTTCATGAAGCAAAACCAATTTCCTATTTCTGAAAGCACACAAAGAAAAAATATCTACTTGCCATGTTTGGATTTGTTTAATAGATTTTTAATTTTGTACAGTGTAGACATACAAAGATAGGGTCATAGGGAGAGGACAACCTAAATCCATGTAAAGTAGTGTTTGTGATTTAGAGATGGAGAGAGTTTCCATCTATCTTTATATTTTCATATGTTAAAAATTGTAAGACACAATCATCAAAACTTATATATTTAATAAAAACCGAATCCAAATTAGTAAGGACAAAACCCTGAATACCGGATGGGGTACCCAAAAATAAAAACTGAATCATTAGGTTTAGGCTTTGCTAAGTATTGAAAATTCAACGCTCCAATCCAATCCCTCAATTCTTGAATTTGCAAGGGCTATAAAAAGTAACTTGTTACTATTATTTTACCTAAATTAAAAGTGCTTCCACACTAATTTGAGAATAATTGTTAGTACAAATTTATTGGCCTTATCTTATGTGATCTCATCTCATGATGAGGCTATATATAATGGCAGCAAATGAATCCGCTCACCAATAAACAATCGACTTCAAAGTAGTTATAGTTTTGCACAATATATTTATGGGCCTTTAACCCAAATATATATAATTATGGGCTATGCTAAACTGGCCTTAATTTAAGTCAAGCTTTAGCTTTTTGTATTTAAACCGTGAAGCCTTGTTTCAGCCCAAGTTGAACGAACACGACGCAGGAATTTGATGGGACTTTTCTTATGAAATTCCATTCCATTCTCTAGCTTAGGTCTAATGAAAATGCTTTGAAGGAGTTCAATTAAGATCCTGAATTGAGTCTTACGATTAGAGAATTATGTGTTGTCTTTCTATCCAAAATATAAGAAACTAAATTAATCGAATGACATTGAACTCATTACAAAATTTTGTCCAACAGGGTGACATGTATCCTCCTAAGAACTAGATTGAAATATTTAAGATGAGAGATGAAAATTCGCTTAAAGATGACAAAATACTTTCATTGAAATTGTTGGAAGTCAAGTCAAGAATTTCAAGTTTGTCCAAATGATAGCCTTTCAAAACCTGCAAAAACAAAGTGCGTTTTTTTCAATCAACAATACAAGTTAGTAGTGATTAAGTTAGTGAAATCATTAAAATAAAAAAACTTAAAGACAACCAGCGATGTAATTGGCACTCGAATAAAAACTCTTTGATTCTTGGAAGGGAAGAAACAAAGAGGCATTGAGATACCAATCATCTCTGATGTAATATTCTGTTTCATATTCAAATTCAGTTTGATACTCTGTATAAACAGAATCAGCATCGGTCTTATTGGTGGTGCGAGTGCATTCAACTCTTTTACTTTAGCCTTTAAGTTATTAGGATTTTGATGTTTATGGGTTTTTCAGGATTAGGTTTTATTTAGATTTTACTTTTTCCTATTAGAATTAGGATTTTAGATTAAGTACTGTTTGTATATAAGGGCTGTAGTATTCTTTTATTTTTATTGAAATCAGAAATTATTTCTAACCTTCCGCTACGTCATGAGTGACTCAGACTGTGAAGTGCCGCAAGAACTGGGCAATTTATGGGTAGAATCGTTACCAAGGGGTGCGTGGGAAGAGTGGTGCAAGGAGGGTCGTGACGTGGTGTGCTTCGCTTTTAGCGGACCAGAAGTATTGAAGATCTACTTTGCGGATCCAGAGAGTCTATCGGTGTACCACGTTGTCGATTTCTGGTATGCCAAACTCGGCCTTGATTGGACGGTTAATATGTATCGGCTTGGTTGCACCATGGTTGGGTCCAAGATATATGTGCTCGGCGGCAGCAGTCGCGAGGTCTACTATTTCGATGTCGCAAAAAATAATCTGACTACTACTGATACTCATGATCATCATGATTATAAATATAATTGGGAGCGTGGCCCTGATCTTGGAGGGCAAAGAAAGTGGGTCGCTGTGATTTCCCTTTCCTCGGCAACGGCAAGTCATTTGCTATCAATGGTGGTGGTTTCACTGGTCAAAACGCTCTACTGGGAGCTCTGGGTTTGAATTTGGAGACGGTTGAGAGTATGTTAAAGCCAAGCGAGGAGCAAGCTGCGGAATATCTCCACAGCAGAGATATACATGATCTCGCCACCTTTCTTGGAGGGCCACATCCTGACAGGTGGCATATTCTCCCTCTAAGTAGGGGCAATGGAAACAAGAAGAAGAAGCTCTGTCTCCTCGCATTCTATGAAGATGGGTATGTGCCTACATGTTATGTACGATTTGGCACTTTTCATCTGGTTGAGGTTGATGCAGCACAAAAACAACATTCTGCATCAAAGCCACCAGAGCTTAAAAAACAACGTCGTTTTGATGCATCACAGCCAACAAGAGCTAATAAGATTGAAGTCTGCCATGTGAAGAGTATTCCTATTGGAGAGCAAGAGGACAATGTTCTCTTGCCTTATGCTATGGTCTGCAGTCAACTAGCGTCGACGATTCATCATTAATGCTAAAATAAAATGGTGTTTAGTTTAGTCATCTTAATTTGTAAAAAAACTTCAATTCGTGAATATAATGTTATTCTTTTTCACCATTTGTAAATTAAAACATAATATGCTTTCTGAAGAATCAAACCCAGCAAGGGCAAATCATTTCCTGCAGTTGCAATTTGATGAGATGAGATGATTAAAGACTAATATTGATGATAACCAAATAAGAAATTCAATTAACCCAATGACATTGAATTCACATTACATTACAAAACTATATTGTAATTTAAAACTTTGAATAAAGATATCATAACATTCTCCTTAACTCTTGAAAGACAATTTCTCACAAACACATATATAACATGTATGTTACCTTCTCTAATAATTTTTTTTTTTTAAAAAATAATAAAAAGATATAGTTGGAATTTTTGCGCAAAGGTATCTGTTGGTTTTAAAATGGTTGAGAATTAAGGTTTAAGAGACTAAATCACACAAAATTGATTTATAGCTTGAAAAGAGTTTTAACAATTGCAAATGAATTGAAAATTAATTAACTCGAATGGAGCAAAGGTTGCAAAGTTTACAAATGAGAAAGTAGAGAAATGATGGCTTAAGGGATAATTAGAAACTCCAGTCTAAACTTGTAAGAATCAGGTCAGCCACTCTTTGTTGGACTTAATTTATAGGTGCAATTTTGAGTTAATTTTAACTATTGCTCATGCTTATAGGATAAGCATTACATATCTTATATGCTATCAGATATTTAAGAGTGATAAAATTTTTCTGTAATTTCGATCAGTTAAACTATTATTTTGATTTCATGGGTGGCATGTCACACAATTTTCCCACCATTTATTATCTACTTAAAAAAAAAGGCTCTTTGCCAAAACTTTATCTATAATGTGCTTCAACTTCTACTTGTTCAACAGCTAGTGAATGTGGGTATTGCCCAGAGGATCGTTGCCTTACACCCATTCTTATCTGCTAGTGGAAGTGTCAAAGTATCAACATGGAAGATTAATATTCATGCCATAGTTGTATGCATGGCTATGGCATGAATCTCAAGATTTTTTCATCCTAAAACATGGCAGCATATTCTTCTTATAATTATTATGAATTAGAGACCAAATTGACCCATGTCCATAATTATAATTGGCATTGCGAGTTACGACAATCTATTATTGGGTCCTTTGTCTATGAAGAAGGTAAGCAATTCCTTCTCCTTGTCAGTGATGGATGGGATCAATTTTTGTTTACATATAATGCCGTATCCAATGATTGGGGCGAAAAGAAAGTGGATCATAATTATCCTATTGATGATTTCCCTTTCCCTGCCAAGGACTTTGATTTACTCCTCGGCAAGTCATTTGCTATCAATGGTGTTGGTTTCGTTGTTCAAAACGCTCTACTGGGAGCTCTGGGTTTGAATTTGGAGGAGGTTGAGACCCTAGCTACCCTGTTAGCTCCAAGCAAGGAGCAAGCAGAGGAATATGTCTACAGCAGATATAAACATGATCTCGCCATCTTTCCAGGAGGGCCACATCCTGATAGCTAGCATATTCTCCCTCTATGGGGCAAGAATCTTAGGGTCAACAAGCTCTGTCTCCTTGCATTTTATAAAGATATGTATGTGCCTAAATGTTATGTACGATTTGGCACTTTTTATTTGGCTGATGCATCCCTGCAAAAACAACATTATTCTGCATCAAACCCACCAGAGCTTAAAAAACAACGTCGTTTTGATGCATCAAACCCAACAAAAGCTAAGATTACATACTCCTATGTGAAGAGTATTCCTATTGCACAGGAAGAGAGGAGTGGTCTCTTGCCTTATACTATGGTCTGCAGTAAAGTGGTGTCGATTCATAATTGCTAAAATGGTGTTTAATTAGTCATCTTAATTAGTAGTATTTTCTTAGTAATTAGCTTAGCTCAGTTTATCTATGGATCTCTCAATCTGCTGCTGTATAATACCTGCGGCATCGCGCGGGGGCCTTTCACTAGTATCCATGTAAAGTAGTCTTTGTGATTTAGAGATGGAGAGAGTTTCCATCTATTATATTTTCATGTGTTAAAAATTGCAAGACGCAATCATCAAAACTTATACATATTCAATAAAAACCGAACCATTATGGTTTAGGCTTTGCTAAGTATTGAAAATTCTACGCTCCAATCCCTCTATTCTTGAATTTGCAAGGGCTATAAAAAAGTAACTTGTTACTATTATTTTACCTACTTGATTAAAACTTAAAAGTGCTTCCATACTTGAGGTTTGAGAATAATTGTTAGTACAAATTTATTGGCCTTATCTTATGTGATCTCATGAAGATGAGGCTCTAATGGCATCAAATGGTTCAAGAATTTGCTCATCTGCTCACCAATAAATAATCGACTTCAAAGAGTGATCATTGAGTAGTTATAGTTTTGCACAATATATTTATGGGCCTTTAACCCAAATATATATGATTATGGACCAATGAAAGAATCAAATATATATGGGCTATGCTAAAGTGGCCTTAATTCAAGTCAAGTTTTTGTATTTAAACTGTGAAGCCTTGTTCCAGCCTAATTAGTTGAACGAACATGACGTAGGAATTTTTGATCGGGCTTTTCTTATGAAATTCCATTCCATTCTCTAGCTTAGGTCCAATATCTATACATATGCAAATGAAAATGCTTTGAAGGACTTCAATTAAGATCCCGAATTTGAGTCTTACGAGACTTGTGTTTTCTTTCTATTTGAAATTCAATACAACTCAACTTGGACATAGTCATAGGCTCGTAGCCTTTAGTTTTATAATAGTTAGAGAATTTACAATTCCTCTCATACTTTGGCTCAACATCTCTTAGAATAATATAGATGACGTAAGAATGAAGATCGATGAATAGATTAAAAACTTTTCTTTTTTGAGTGGATATATGTGAAATCTCATTAAAATCAGAATAAATCTATATATGCGCAAATATCTAAATGAGAAATCAACTAAAACTAAGAAACTACCATAAATAAACCATATACCTACCAAATACACAAATAAACAAATTATAAACTAAACTCACATTCCGTGAGACTTGAAGTCTTGAACCCACGGTCCGAGCACGGTGCACCTATCAATTAAGCTAACAAGGGTGCAAGAAGATAGATTAAGACAGGAAGTATTTTTAAGCTCCTGAATCATGATGTTACATATCCAAAATAACCAAATAAGAAATTGGATTAACCGATTGACATTGAACTCACACACATTACAAAACTTGTCTAGGAGGATGACATGTGTTCTTAGGGACTAGATTGAAATATTAAACATTTAATTAATTCAGAAAATGGATATGTGTCAATTCTACAATGACACAAGCCGTTGGTGGAGTTCAAAATTTTAATTGTCAGTGTATCCCTTATTTGATACAATGTAACTTTTGGGCCCATAAATGGGCTAACTCCAGTATAATTTTCCATCAAATAATTACACATAATATAAAAACTAATCGTTTATATATGGATGGAGTATACATATACTAACAAAGAGCAAGAGAAGGTCGGCTAGGGTTTTTTTTCAACATCGAATTATGATTTGCAAAGATGAGTGACTCTGACTGTGAGATTCGATATGTAGGATTTTATCGCAAGAAAGCGCCCCGGGAACTGGGCAATTTATGGGTAGAATCGTTACCAAGGGGTGCTTGGGAAGAGTGGTGCAAGGAGGGTCGTGACGTGGTGTGCTTCGCTTTTAGCGGACCGAAAGTATTGAAGATCTACTTTGCGGATCCAGTAACTAAATCGGTGTACCACGTTGTTGATTTCTGCTACGACGATTTCGGCCGTCAATGGGCGCGTAATATGTATAAGCTTGGTTGCACCATGGTTGGGTCCAAAATCTATGTGCTCGGCGGCAGCGGTCTCGATGTCCACTATTTCGATGTGGCAAAAAAGATGACTACTGATGGTTATAAGTGGGAGCGTGGCCCTGATCTCAATGATCTCAAGCCTGAAAAGCCTTTGGTTTTTTCTCTTGCCAATAGCATCTATGTTCTTTCTGCTTGTGGTGGCACTTGGTGTGCTCCTGCTCCTTTTGAGGTCCTGAAAGCCCGGAAGAAAAAACCAGGCCGCCATAGGAAGAAATGGAAAGTGCTGGAGGAAGTTCCGAATGTTGTGAAAAAAGAAACAAACAGAGTCATTGGGTCATTCGTCTATGAAGATGGTAAGCAATTCCTTGTCCTTGTCATTGATGGACGGGACCAATTTTTGTGTACATATAATGCCGAATCCAACTCTTGGGACGAAATAAAAGTAGTGGAACATAATTATCCTATTGATGATTTCCCTTTCCCTGCCAATGACTTTGATTTATTCCTCGGCAAGTCATTTGCTATCAATGGTGCTTGTTTCGCTATTCAAAGCGCTCTAATGGGAGCTCTGGGTTTTAATTTGGAGGAGGTTGAGAGCATGTTAGTGCCAAGCGAGGTGCAAGTAGAGGAATATCTCCGTAGCAGAGATATACATGATCTCCCCACCTCTGGACGAGGGCCATATCCTGGTACCTGGCATATTCTCCCTCTAAGGGGCAACAATTTTATTAGTAGGGGCAATGGAAACAACAAGAAGATGTGTCTCCTTGCATTATATGAAGATACTTGGGTGCCTACATGTTATGTACGATTTGCCACTTTTGATTTGGTTGATCATGAATATAATTGTTCATCTGATGCTGCAAAGCAGCCTCCAAAGGGTAAAAGACGGCGTCGTTTTCCATCAAAGAAGATTGAAAACTGCGATGTGGAGAGTATTCCTATTGCAGAGGAAGAGAAGAATGGTCTCTTGCCTTATACTATGGTCTGCAGTCAAGTAGTTTCGATTCATAATTGCTAAAATGGTGTTTAGTCATCTTAATTAGTAGTATTATCTTAGTAATTAGTTTAGTTTATCTATGGATCTAATTTCAATCTGCTGCTGCGGATACTTAAAAAACTTAAGTTCATCTTCGTATTATCATGTTCATGTTTAGCAAATAGTCGATTCTTTTTCTTGCTTAACTTAACTTTTACAAATCTGAGATAGATAGAGTGTGCGGGAAAAAAAAGAGTGAAGAGACTTTTTCAATTGATTAAAGCTCCGCCATATAAAATAAGGTGAGCTTTTACAAATCAATGTCTAAAATACTCTTATTTTGACTCCTTTTTCTTAGTATAATTATGAATTAGAGACCAAATGACCCATGTCCATTATAATTGCATTACAGTAATCTATTAATATAGTGTCAGTGTGTATTTATATGCTCGGTTTATTTGTTCTTCCCTTCTTTCTTGATATGTTCCAAACCTAACCATTTCAATTTACCATTTACCACCAATTTAAGGTTATGTTTCCTTGTAAAAACGACTGATCAAAAGATCATATCTAATGTTGTCTTCTTCTGGTGAACATATATAAGTCTTTTTCATCACTAATTATATATAGCAATTAGCAACGATATTATTTGGGTTTTGATTTTTTTTTATTTGTCCTTCCTCTGATTTGGTAACATTATGGCCCATCTTCATGTGGGATATGGCCAGAGAGATCATGGTAAGTGAAATGGTTATTTAATATTTTATCTACCCTTAGCCAGATTTGGGTCCAATGCAAGATATATAGAGTTGACCATTCAAGCTTTTAATTCAACAAATTTCCAATTCTTCTTGAAGCAAAACCAATTTCCTATTTTTGAAAAAAAAAGAAAGAAAAGAAAATCTACTTGCTATGTTTGGATTTGTTTAATTGATTTTTTATTTTTTAGAGTGTAGACAATACAAAGATAGGGAAGAACAACTGTAAAGTGGTCTTTGTAGATTAGAGATGGAGAGAGTTTTAATCTATCTTTTTATTTTCACCAGTAATTCCTCACGTGTTCCGAATGTGATATTGAAGTTTTGATTGAAACATATTTTAAGTTACATATTGTGCAATATAATGTCAACGTTAATTTTGTAAAGATTAAATTTCTCTAAATTTTTACAAATTGTTGAGAATAAATTAATCAAATTTTTGTTTCATATTTTTTGAATTAATTTCTAATTAAATCGAAACAAGATTTAAGTACTTATTAAAATTAATCCTTAAAACCAATATACCTAAGATTTGATTAGATAATATAGATATTTTAAAGAGTCTTGGCGCCAAAAATCATGCCAAAATGAGCTGGGGCCCGGAACGCGTTTTTAGTAAAAAACCATGATGGTTAAAATGACCCGAAAGATTTTTCCTCGATTTTGGCAAAAACACTAAAAAAGATTGAAGAACTTTTCACGCTTTTAATATCGTTTTTCATATTTTTTTCCTGAATTAATTTCTATTTAAATCGAAACAAGATTCTGATGCAAGTAAAAACAAATCCTTAAATCCAATGTGACTGAAATTTGATTAGACTAATAAAGATATTTCAAGGAGTCTCGGCGTAAAAAACCATGCAAAACAGAGCCACGGCCCCGGAAGGCGTTTTTAGTCAAAAACTGTAATGGTTAGTACACAAATTCGGCTAAAAACTTACTCGAAAGTTTTTCTCAATTTGTTGTCACGATACTCAAAAAATATATAATTAAATGCCAAAAAGATTAACAGGCTTTTCATGCTTCTAATATCGTTTTTTCATTTTTTTCCCGAATTAATCTAATTAAATCGAAACAAGATACAGATGCTTGTAAAAACAAATCTATACATCCAATGTGCCTGACATTTGGTTCGATAAATAAAGATATTTCAAGGAGTCTTTGCGATAAAAATCATGCAAAATTGAACCGGGGCTTCAGAACGCGTTTTTAACCAAAAACCGTGATGGGATAGTACATAATTTCGGCTAAAAACTGACCCGAAAAGTTTTTTCTCAATTTTTTGCCACAATATTCAGAAAAAATATATAATCAACACCAAAAAGATTAATGGGCTTTTCACACTTCTAATATCATTTTCCATTTTTTTCCGAATTAAATTCTAATTAAATCGAAACAAGATTCAGATACTCATAAAAGCAAATCCTTATATCCAATGTGGCTAACATTTGGTTCGATAAATATAGATATTTCAAGGAGTCTTTGCACCAAAAATCATGCAAAATTGAGTCGGAGCTCCAAAATGCGTTTTTAGTCAAAAACCCAAAAACTGTGATGGTTAATACACGATTTCGGCTAAAACAGAAAAGTTTTTTTCTCAATTTTTTGGCACAATACTCAGAAAAAATATATAATTCAACACCAAAAAGATTGATGGGCTTTTCACACTTCTAATATCGTTTTTCCATTCTTTTCCGAATTAATTTCTAATTAAATCGAAATAAGATTTAGATGCTCGTAAAAACAAATCCTTCTAACCAATATGGCTGAGATTTGGTTCAATGAATATAGATATTTCAAGAAATCTTTACGCTAAAAATCATGCAAAATTGTCCTAGGGCTCCAGAACGTGTTTTTAGCCAAAAACCATGCTGGTTATAATGCATAATTTCGGCTAAAAACTGACCCGAAAAGTTTTTTCTCAATTTTCTGCTACAATACACAGAAAAAATATATAATTCAACGCCAAAAAGATTGACCGGCTTTTCACACTTCTAATATTGTTTTTCCATTTTTTTCCGAATTAAATTCTAATTAAATCGAAACAAGATTCAGATACTCGTAAAAACAAATCCTTATATCCAATGTAGCTGACATTTGGTTCGATGAATATAGATATTTCAAGAAGTGTTTGCGTAAAATTATATGCAAAGTTGAAACGGGGCGAAACTTTAGCCGAACACCGTGATGTACACGATTTCGGCTAAAAACTGACCCGAAAATTTTTTTCTCAATTTTTTGCCAGAATA
>AWWV01011016.1:0-52148 GCA_001974805.1 Corchorus capsularis
CTGACCCGAAAATTTTTTTCTCAATTTTTTGCCACAATACACAAAAAAAGATATATAATTCAATGCCAAAATGATTGTCGGACTTTTCACGCTTCTGATATCATTTTTCTATTTTTTTCTGAATTAATTTTAATTAAATTGAAACAAGATTGAGATGCTTGAAAAAACAAATCATTATATCCGATATTGCTGAGATTTGCTTCGATGAATATAGATATTTCAAGGATTCTTTGTGTCAAAAATCATGCAAAATTGAGTCGGGGCTCCGGAATGCGTTTTTAGCCAAAAAAAAACGTGATGGTTAGTACACGTTTTCGGCTAAAAATTTGACCCGAAAAGTTTTTTCCCAATTTTTTGCCACAACATTCAGAAAAAATATATAATTCAACGCCAAACAGATTGACAGGCTTTTCACGCTTCTAATATCGTTTTTCTATTTTTTTTTCCAAATTAATTTCTAATTAAATCGAAACAAGATTGAGATGCTCGAAAAAACAAATTCTTCTATCCAATATGGCTGAGATTTGCTTCTATGGATATAAATGTTTCAAATCAAAGAGCTTTGCGCCAACAATCATGGAAAATTGAGTCAGGGCTTTTGAACGCATTTTTAGCCAAAAACTGTGATGGTTAGTACACGAATTTGGCTAAAAACTGACCCGAAAAGTTTTTGCTCAATTTTTTGCCACAATACTAAAAAAAATATATAATTCAACGCCAAAAAGATTGACGGGTTTTTCACACTTCTAATATCATTTTTCCATTTTCTCCGAATTAAATTCTAATTAGATCGAAACAAGATTCATATACTCATAAAAACAAATCCTTATATCCAATGTGGCTGATATTTGGTTCAATGAATATAGATATTTCAAGGAGTCTTTGCGCCAAAATCATGTAAAATTGAGTCGGGGCTCTGGAACATTAGCCAAACACTATGATGGTTAGTACACGATTTCGGCTAAAAACTAACCCGAAAAGTTTTTTCTCAATTTTTTGCCACAATACACAGAAAAGATATATAATTCAACACCAAAATGATTATCGGGCTTTTCACACTTCTAATATCGTTTTTCCATTTTTCTCTCAATTAAATTCTAATTAAATCGAAACAAGATTCAGATGCTCGTAAAAACAAATCATTATATCTGATATTGCTAACATTTGGTTCAATGACTATAGATATTTCAAGGTGTCTTTGCGCCAAAAATCATATAAAATTGAGTCTGGGCTCTGGAACGCGTTTTTACCCAAAAACCGTGATGCTTAGTACACGATTTCGGCTAAAAATTGACTCGAAAAGTTTTTTCTCAATTTTTGCCAC
Source organism: Corchorus capsularis (assembly GCA_001974805.1). NCBI lineage: Eukaryota > Viridiplantae > Streptophyta > Magnoliopsida > Malvales > Malvaceae > Corchorus > Corchorus capsularis. The sequence continues at coordinate 1,325 of AWWV01011016.1, forward strand.
AACACTCAGAAAGACTATATAATTCAACGCCAAAGAGATTGACAGGCTTTTCACGCTTCTAATATCGTTTTTCCATTTTTTTCCGAATTAATTTCTAATTAAATCGAAACAAGATTGAGATGCTCGAAAAAAACAAATCCTTATATCCAATATGGCTAAAATTTGCTTCAATGTATATAGATATTTCAAGGAGTGTTTGTGCCAACAATCATGCAAAATTGAGCCGAGGCTCTGGAATGCGTTTTTAGCAAAAAACCGTGATGGTTTTCGGCCAAAAACTGACCCGAAAAGTTTTTTCTCAATTTTTTGCCACAATACTCAGAAAAAATATATAATTCAACGTCAAAGATATTGACAGGTTTTTCACGCTTTTAATATCGTTTTTCTATTTTTCTGAATTAATTTCTAATTAAATCGAAACAAGATTGAGATGCTCGAAAAAAGAAATCCATATATCCAATATGGCTGAGATTTGCTTCGATGGATATAGATATTTCAAGGAGTCTTTGCGCCAAAAATCATGCAAAATTGAGTCGGGGTCCAGAACACGTTTTTAGCCAAAAATCTTGATGGTTAGTACACGATTTCGGCTAAAAACTGACACGAAAAGTTTTTTCTCAAATTTTTGCCACAATACTCAGAAAAAATATATAGTTCAACGTCAAGGATATTGACAAGTTTTTCACGCTTTTAATATCGTTTTTCCAGTTTTTCTGAATTAATTTCTAATTAAATCGAAACAAGATTGAGATGCTCGAAAAAACAAATCCTTATATCCAATATGGCTGATATTTGTTTCGATGGATATAGATATTTCAAGGAGTCTTTGCGCCAAAAATCATGCAAAATTGAGTTGGGGCTCCAGAACGCGTTTTTAGCCAAAAACCGTGATGGTTATAGTGCATAATGTCGGCTAAAAACTGACCCGAGAAGTTTTTTCTCAATTTTTTGCCACAACACTCAGTAAAAATATATAATTCAATGCCAAAGAGATGGACGGGCTTTTCACGCTTCTAATATTGTTTTTCTATTTTTTCTGAATTAATTTTTAATTAAATCGAAACAAGATTGAGATGCTCGAAAAAACAAATCATTATATCCGATATAGCTGAGATTTGCTTCGATGAATATAGATATTTCAAGAAATCTTTGTGCAAAAAATCATGCAAAATTGACCCGGTGCTCCAAAACGCGTTTTTAGCTAAAAAAATGTGATGGTTAGTACACGTTTTCGGCTAAAAATTGACCCGAAAAGTTTTTTCCCAATTTTTTGCCACAACACTAAGAAAAAAATATATAATTCAACGCCAAAGAGATTGACAGCCTTTTCACACTTCTAATATCATTTTTCCATTTTTTTCCGAATTAATTTCTAATTAAATCGAAACAATATTGAGATGCACGTAAAAACAAATCCTTATATCCAATATGGCTGAGATTTGCTTCGATGGATATAGATATTTTAGGGAGTTTTTGCGCCAAAAATAATTCAAAATTGAGCCGGGGCTCTGGAAGGCATTTTTAGCAAAAAGCCATGATGGTTAGTACACGATTTCGGCTAAAAACTGACCCGAAAAGATCTTTTGGAATTTTTTGCCGCAATACTTAGAAAAATATATAATTCAACGCCAAAAATATTGATGGGTTTCTCACACTTCTAATATCATTTTTCCATTTTCTCCGAATTAAATTCTAATTAAATTGAAACAAGATTCCGATACTCATAAAAACAAATCCTTATATCCAATGTGGCTGATATTTGGTTCAATGAATATAGATATTTCAAGAAATCTTTGCGCCAAAAATCATGCAAAATTGACCCGGAGCTCTAGAACGCGTTTTTAGCCAAAAAAAAAAACATGATGGTTAGTACAAGTTTTCGGCTAAAAATTGACCGGAAAAGTTTTTTCCCAATTTTTTGCCACAACACTCAGAAAAAATATATAATTCAACGCCAAAGAGATTGACAGGCTTTTCACGCTTCTAATATCGTTTTTCCGTTTTTTTTTCTGAATTAATTTCTAATTAAATCGAAACAAGATTGACATGCTTGAAAAATACAAATCCTTATATCCAATATGGCTAAGATTTGCTTCAATGTATATAGATATTTCAAGGAGTGTTTGTGCCAACAATCATGCAAAATTGAGCCGGGGCTCTGGAACGCGTTTTTAGCAAAAAACCGTGATGGTTAGTACACGTTTTCGGCCAAAAACTGACCCGAAAAGTTTTTTTCTCAATTTTTTGCCACAATACTCAGAAAAAATATATAATTCAACGTCAAAGATATTGACAGGTTTTTCACGCTTTTAATATCGTTTTTCCATTTTTTCTAAATTAATTTCTAATTAAATCGAAACAAGATTGAGATGCTCGAAAAAAGAAATCCTTATATCCAATATGGCTGAGATTTGCTTCGATGGATATAGATATTTCAAAGAGTCTTTGCGCCAAAAATCATGCAAAATTGAGTCGGGGCTCCAGAACGCGTTTTTAGCCAAAAACTATGATGGTTAGTACACGATTTCGGCTAAAACTGACACGAAAGGTTTTTTCTCAAATTTTTGCCACAATACTCAGAAAATATATATAATTCAACGTCAAAGATATTGACAAGTTTTTCACGCTTTTAATATCGTTTTTCCAGTTTTTCTGAATTAATTTCTAATTAAATCGAAACAAGATTGAGATGCTCGAAAAAACAAATCCTTATATCCAATATGGCTGAGATTTGCTTCGATGGATATAGATATTTCAAGGAGTGTTTGCGCCAACAATCATGCAAAATTGAGCCGGGGCTCTGGAACGCGTTTTTAGCCAAACGATTTCGGCTAAAAACTGACCCGAAAAGATTTTTCTCAATTTTTTGCCACAATACTTAGAAATAATATATAATTAAACGCCAAAAATATTGACGGGCTTTTCACACTTCCTATATCGTTTTTCCATTTTCTCCGAATTAAATTCTAATTAAATCGAAACAAAATTCAGATACTCATAAAAACAAATCCTTATATCCAATGTGTCTGACTTTTGGTTCGATGAATATAGATATTTAAAGGAGTCTTTGCACCAAAAATCATGTAAAATATAGTCGGGGCTCCGGAACATTAACCAAACACTGTGATGGTTAGTACACGATTTCGGCTAAAAACTAACCCGAAATTTTTTTTCTTAATTTTTTGACACAATACACAGAAAAGATATATAAGTCAACGCCAAAATGATTGTCGGGCTTTTCACGCTTCTGATATCGTTTTTCTATTTTTTTCTGAATTAATTTTTAATTAAATCGAAACAAGATTGAGATGCTCGAAAAAACAAATCATTATATCTGATATTGCTGAGATTTGCTTCGATGAATATGTATCCAAGGGCAATTTTTTCATTATAAATTGAAAAATTGGATTAGGAAATTACGAAACATAATTTTTTTTGAATTGGATCAATACTTCCAATTAAATAAGTAAGAGGAAAAGATCCATGGATAAAGATAGAAAAGTTCATTTCTAATCGTAACTAAATCTTCAATTTCTTTTTTATAGGATAGATTGAAGCAAGATAGCTATTAAACAATAACTTTGGTATATTTCAAGGAATCTTTGCGTCAAAAATCATGCAAAATTGACCCGGCGCTCTAGAACGGGTTTTTAGCAAAAAAAAAAAGTGATGGTTAGTACACGTTTTTGGCTAAAAATTGACCTGAAAAGTTTTTTCCCAAATTTTTGCCACAACACTCAGAAATTATATATAATTCAATGCCAAAGAGATTGACAGGCTTTTCACGCTTTTAATATCGTTTTTCCATTTTTTTTCCGAATTAATTTCTAATTAAATCGAAACCAGATTGAGATGCTCGAAAAAACAAATCCTTATATCCAATATGGCTGATATTTGCTTCTATGGATATAGATATTTCAAGGAGTCTTTGCGCCAAAAATCATGCAAAATTGAGCCGGGACTCCGGAACGCGTTTTTAGCCAAAAACCGTGATGGTTATAGTGCATAATGTCGGCTAAAAACTGACCCGAGAAGTTTTTTCTCAATTTTTTGCCACAATATTCAGAATAAATATATAATTCAATGCCAAAGAGATGGACGGACTTTTCACGTTTCTAATATCGTTTTTCTATTTTTTCTGAATTAATTTTTAATTAAATCGAAACAAGATTCAGATGCTCGAAAAAACAAATCATTATATCCGATATTGCTGAGATTTGCTTCGATGAATATAGTATTTCAAGGAATCTTTGCGCCTAAAATCATGCAAAATTGACCCGGGGCTCCAGAACGCGTTTTTATTTAAAAAAACGTGATGGTTACTACACGTTTTTGGCTAAAAATTGACCCGAAAAGTTTTGTCCTAATTTTTTGCCATAACACTCAGAAAAAATATATAATTCAATACCAAAGAGATTGACAGACTTTTCACACTTCTAATATCGTTTTTCCATTTTTTTCCGAATTAATTTCTAATTAAATCGAAACAAGATTGAGATGCTCGAAAAAACAAATCCTTATATCCAATATGGCTGAGATTTGCTTCGATGGATATAGAATTTCAAGGAGTCTTTACGCCAACAATCATGCAAAATTGAGTCGGGGCTCTGGAATGCGTTTTTAGCCAAAAACAGTGATGGTTAGTACACGATTTTGGCTAAAAACTGACCTGAAAGGTTTTTTCTCAATTTTTTGCAAAAATACTCAGAAAAAATATATAATTCAACGCCAAAAAGATTGACGAGCTTTTCACGCTTCTAATATCGTTTTCCTTTTTTTCCGAATTAATTTCTAATTAAATCAAAACAAGATTCAGATGCTCGTAAAAACAAATCCTTATATCCAATATGGCTGAGATTTGGTTCGATGAATATAGATATTTCAAGGAGTCTTTGCGTTAAAAATCATTCAAAATTGAGCCAGGACTCTGGAATGCGTTTTTAGCCAAAAACCGTGATGGTTATAGTGCATAATGTCGGTTAAAAAACTGACCCGAAAAGTTTTTTCTCAATTTTTTGCCACAACACTCAGAAAAAATATATAATTCAATACCAAAGAGTTGGATGGGCTTTTCACGTTTCTAATATCATTTTTTCATTTTTTCTGAATTAATTTCTAATTAAATCGAAACAAGATTGAGATGCTTGAAAAAACAAATCCCTTTATTCTTGAATTTTCAAGGGCTATAAATAGTAACTTGTTATTATTTTACCTACTTAATTAGAACTTAAAAGTGCTTCCATACTTGAGGTTTGAGAATAATTGTTAGTACAAATTTAATTGGCCTTATCTTGTCTTATGTGATCTTATGCAAATGGTTCAAGAATTTGCTCATCCGCTCACCAATAATCGACTTCAGAGAGTGATCTTGAGTAGTTCAACTTTTGCAAATTATATTTATTTATGGGTCTTTTACGTAAATATATATAATTACAAGTTGATAGGCTCGCGTTGTCGCTATGAGCGTTTTTCTTTTAGAATCGTTATTTATCACCATGTATATATTAAAAGATTTTCGTCGTAAATATATAAGAATTTTTTGAACATATGACTTATGAGACTTAAAAAGTAATATTTCATTGTCTGAAATAGAGTTTAAAGTTTAAACTTTAAGTTTAGACTATGGAGACTTCTCTATCGGATAACTTCTTGAATGGAGACAGTGTTTTGACGTATTTATTACGATTGTTCTATTTCCTTTTTTAAGGTACAGATTTTTCAAAAAATAATCGACGGAAAAAAAAAAAACAAAGTCAATAAATGCAGCACTTGTGGAATTGACAAATGGGAGGGGGCAATTAACTAAATCTGATTCAAGAAATCTTGTAATTACCAAAAGGTAAGGGGAAAAAGGAAATAAAGGAATATGCCATGGAACTTTTTGAGTCATTTGTCAATTGAGAAATAACAAAAAGTTTAGTTATTTAATCCCCTCAAGAATCAAAAGTTAGGACATTTAAATAATCTGCCAAGTAGGAAAAGACGAAAAAGATTAGTTCTCTAACTCCAATAGCAAGTCTTGGTAGGGATCTTTTAGTAATTTCACTACTCTATTAAAGTCAATTGAGAAATAACCAAAAAGTTTAAGTAATCGATCAAGTGGGAAAAGACGAAAAAAAATAGTTCTCTCACTCCTCATTAATCCGGGATGGGGATGTTTTAGTAATTTCCATATGTTTATTCAATTAATATGTAGTATAAGTATATATGGGCCAATGAGAGAAACAAATATATGTGAGTTATGCTAAACCTGGCCTTGGTTCATTCCAGGCTTTAGTATTAAAACTGTGAAGCCTTGTTTCAGCCCAAGTTGAACAAAAATGACCTTGGAATTTATTGGGCTTTTCTTATGAATCCCATTCTCTAGTTTAGGCCCAAAATCTATATATAGTAGTGTTTAAAAAAAAAAATGCTTTGAAGGATTTCAATCTTCTTAATAAGCTTTCGGATTTGAGGAAAAAAAAACTCTCGAATTTGAATTTTACAAATAGGAAATTAGATGTTGAGAAAGTTTCTTCTTATTTTAAGATCTAACAGACTCAACATATATTTGAATCTTTAGAAATAGTCAGATCCAATATATGATTACTGGTTAACTTGTAGCTTTGTTCCGAAAAAAATAATTAAAGAATTTCCCTTACCCTCATAGTTTGGCACTTGGCTCAACATTTTTTGTAGGTAAAACAAAATGACATGAGAATGAAGATGATTAAAGACTAAGACGTAAGAAATTTTTTTTAAGCTATAAGATGATAAGCAAATAAGAAATTCAATTAACCGAATGACATTGAATTCACATACATTACAAACCTTTGTAACTAATAGGAGTAGATTTTAAAAGATCTCATAACCTTTCTCTCTAACACGTAACTCATGAAAGACAAAATTTCTCACAAACACACACATATATATATATTATCACAATTCACATGGATGTTACCTTAGTCAACCCAAAGAAATATGTTTGGAGCTTTGGGAAATGTCTGTCTCCCATTATTATAATTCAATTATATATAACTGTAGAAACTATAAGCAAAGAAAAGGTCATAAATGGGGCCATCTTCCACATGCAAAACAATAGAACAAAAAGGATTCCAACATTTCCTGAGAAAAAATTATACCCGAAGTTTATGACCTAACCCATGTGATAGATACCCTCTAATGTAACTGTATTAACGCGTTTGTCACTTTTCAATTCATCATTTTCATTTTTCAACGACCCTTTTGAGTTTTATTGATATAAAATATACATACTATAAAAAATTGAGGTGATTATAATAAATTAATAACTGCAAAAACAAGGTTTCAAATAGGTGCCCTAAACTTGAAGGACATCTCATGTTCAGTGAACCCACCTCCACCACACCCTTTTTGCTATATATATTGCGTGTTCTAAGCACAAAATTTGACTAAGCTTAACTAATTTTATGTCAAAACTTATTTAATCATTAATTCCAATGCAAATTAAGTAATCTTTCTTATTATAAATTACTCGATTTCCATGTTCAAAGCCTTGATAGATACATATAAGGAGGTCCCAAAGTTTCTTTTTTTCTTTTTTAGTACAAGTTCATTTTATCTTGTAGTTATATTAGACCCAATTAATTAGAAGCTAAGGTAAGTTAGATTTGAGGTGGATGAATAGTTTAGAGTTGAGCATTGGATTCATATATCCACAAAATTTAATATTGAGCTAATAGTAGTCGCAACTTGCAAATTCCATCCTAATCCCATTAATAAGGGGACAATCATATTGGTTGGATTTGCTTTGATCAATGTAGATTCAGTTGATATGGTTTGCTTGGCAGTTTGGTTAGGTTGGATTGGAAAATCAAATCCAATTTGGGTTTTCTCATTCTTGTTTTTGTTTTTTTTTTTAATATTTTTTTTTGAAATTAAAGGCTTATCCTTATGACAATATATAAGATACAAAAATCATTAGGTATAGCACAGTTTATTATTGGACGTTAATGCAACTAGATTGATATAAAAAGAATATTAACAATAAATATTATGTAAGCAATGATTTCTCAAATCTAATTGCATATATGCTATTAAGAAGCCAACAACAATGTGGAAACAATACAAGAAATATTCTCTAAGAGAGTGTGGGTCAAGCTCAAGCAACTTTTGTGAAGCAAAATGCAGTAATTAAGCGCAATTAGAGGCCCTTAAACCGATTCTAATTTTTATAAATTAATCAAGTAATTTGGGAGGAGCCTGAAAGGCTCCAATAATAACCTGCCACCTCCCTAAATTAGTAATTTAATCACAAAGCTAATTGGGTCACCTGTCACTAAGTAAGGCTACGTGTTACATTATCAAAGATGGACTCACTTTTGTCATTGAGCAAAAATACATAATACTTTCAACTGTTGATCAAGAATCTAGATTAATCAAATCGTAATAAAATTCCAACAAGGAACAAAATTTAAGCTGCCTTAAAGCTTAAACTATGCAAATTGGTGGACCAAAATGTGTTAAATTTTTAATCTTTGGATCATTTTCGTACATGAACATGACAAATACTTTTGGTACAAGGTAAGAGACGACTAGATGCGCTTATCTAGTCATTAATCAAATTTGTTAATTTTAACTAAAAAAATCATTAATACCAACACCTGTTGGGTTGAGTAGAAGGAGCTGCTCAATGTCCTTTAAACAAAATCTCGGATTTAAGTTCTGTGAATGATGAAATCAGATGTTGAGAGAGCTTCTCCCCATATGAGGTCCGACGTGGCTCGGCTCCGGCTTAGTCATGACCCAGTGTAGTTACTGAATTCAGGATGGTTAGAAAAAAAACTAAAAAATCATTAATTAACATGTAAAAAGATATAGTTGGAATTTTTGCAAAGGTATCTCACCTTCTCTTATCAAAAACCCGGCGTAAAAACCGCATTTTCATGTGCCCTACCTTCCTTGTTTCCTCTATATTAATGTTTCACTCTCTTCCCTTACTTCTCTCCCTTTCTAATCTGATTTCTTCTATTTTTCTTGCTTTCACATACCAAATATGGGGAATTGCTTGACAAGTAACAACAAAGTTCTAGCAGAAGAAAACGACCCAATTGATCAACATGAGCCAAAAAGTTCCCAAGTAGAATCCATGGAGGAAACAGGGGAAGTTGCAGCTTCTTGTTGTTCCAAATCAGAAGAACCCAAGAACAAGATTGCTGCTGATCATGGAGTTGAGACGAAGGTTAAGAAGAAGAAAATGGTGAGATTTAAGTTAAATGAAGAAAATCAAGGCGATTCCAAAAATGGGGTTGTGAGAATAAGGCTGGTGGTGACACAGAAAGAGTTGAAGCAAATTTTGAGTTGCAGGAAAGATTTGAAGCAGCAAAACTCTTCCATGGAGCAATTGATAAAAGTTATGAAACTGAGAGGAATAAGGGTTTCTGATGATGATCATGAAGATGGTTTTCATGGTGGTTGGAGGCCAGCATTGGAAAGTATTCCAGAAGAACATTAATTAACCAATTAATAACAGTATAATTATTGAATTATCTGTAACTTTATATAGTTTTGGTCTTGATTAACTGCTGATGAACTCTGTTATTGTAAAGAAAACTTTTGATTTGTACCTTGTGTGAGACTGCACTTTTTCATGTCGTTTGATTTTGTTTTTGATCACTAATCATGTAGGATCGGGTTTTATGTGGGATCCTTTGGTTGAATTAATGAAAATCTTTCTGTCATTTGTATGTGCAAAACGAAGCAATCATGAAATTATGTCATTATATGACTCTGTTTTTCTCTTTCTCAACGGTTAGAACTTGGAATTATGAAAAAGGTCTCAAGATTGAAATCATGGAAATTAAGGGAAAATTATCACCTTTTTGTGTAATTTAAGTTCAATCAGCTTTAATATATGATGCTTAATGTTACTTGGACTTCCACTAATCACTTTTTCTTGCTTGCTTTTTGACTTAGTAAAGTTTCCAAGCTTTGCAGTTCTATTAAAGGATTTATGTCTTTAAACCCAAAAAGCAAGTAGCTTAGTAGAAGATAACTAAATTTATTGCAATTTGCAATTAGTTGAACTTGAAGGAGGGGAACTGATTGCAATTTGTAAGAAGGTAGAGAAATCTAAACCAACAGCTGTTGGGTTGGGTGGAATGAGCCCAATGACCTTTAAGCAAAGTCTCGAGTTTGAATTGCGAAAACAGGTGTTAGAAGAGTTTCCTCATATGGGTTCCGACGCAGCTCAATCCCAAATTAGTTAGAGCCCAGTGTGGATATTAGATACAAAGGGTTAGTATGCCAAAAAAAAATCTAAACTAAATTCTTAATTCCAATCACCAAAATAGTCTAGCAGCTTCAAGTACCAGAAAAAGTGACAAATTCATTTCAAGAAGGCATTAAAGAATAAAAACTACTATAATTTCTCATACTTTAGAAAGGCATTAATTAGGAATCTGATACTTTGTTTTTACAGAGAGAAATGGGAATTTCCAACAGAGCAGCTTGGATTTATACGTTTCCCAGCCTTTGGTTTAAGAATGTTAAAAGATCACTCAAAATCACAGATTGCCCTGAAAATTTCACCAAAAAGTCTAAAAACTAATCAGCTGCTTCCATTAAAGCTGCAATCATGAATATGCCAAATGGGGAACCAAAGCCTTCTTCTACTACCAAACGTGACAGTGACAACCAAATTGCAGGTATCTTCATTATTTTTTTTTGAATGGCCACTTTTTTAATTGCATGTGTGTAATAAATTAACCATTTTCAGATGAATTATTCAAAGGGTTCGACGAAAATATTACGTTAAGATGGCGAGAAGTTCCACCGTCACATTATATATTGAAAATCGACTCCTTCTCGTCACTTGTTGGAATCCTTAAGAAAACTGGACTTGACCATTATGAATCAAAAGAGTTCGATGTTGATGGCTATGATTGGTATTACATTTTGACACTTTCCTTTGCCAAATTAACGTTTGATTTTATATATAATTATAGCTTATAAGTCTTTTTGTCCCTGAACTATGGGGAGGCTTTGTCCCTCGGACAATTTGGCCCTTAAACTTTCCAAATTCAAGACAATTTGTCCTCCCCTCCATTAAAAAAAAATCTTGAACTTGGGAAGTTTATGGGGCTAAAATTGTCTTGAATTTGGAAATTCATGATACAAGTTGTCTCGATTCGATTTGAAGTTAGGGCAAAAATAGTTCAATGAGCAAAAAGGTTAATAACCCATATATAATTTTGCATGGTAAAGACAAAAGAATGATCTTAATTTATTCCTTTATTTTCTTGCAGGAAGTTGTTGCTGTACCCTGAGGAGGGAGACAAGAAAAGAAATCAAAGTGATCAGATTTCTCTCTACTTGAAATTTATAAGCTCTTTACGGATGGAAAATGAGATTAATGCTCTTGTGATATTTTTCGTATATGACCAACTTAATAATAGGTACTTGAGCATTCAAGGTAAAATTAAATAAATTTTGATAATCTTTCTTTTATTTTATGCATTTTTATATGCATACATTATATTGATTAGTGGTATGATTATAATTAACCTATAGATACAAAAGTGAGGCGAATTAAATCAGAAAATTCACAGCAAGTCTCACTCAATTGTTTCAAAATCAATGCTTCCAATGGGTTCTTGGTTAACAATAGTTGTGTGTTTGGAGTGGAGATTTTTGTTATGGGAAGTGGAAGAAAAGAAGAACGTTTTTGCACCCTACAAAAAAGGGAAAAAGCCTATGTTTGGAATGTGGATAAGTTTTCCGAGTTGAAAGAAGACCTCTTTTCAAAGCCGATTGTTATTGGCGACTACCAATGGTTTGTATATATGAATTCTATAAAATTTAAATCCCATTTTTCATTTTTCAAGATTTCAAAACTAGGATGTGTAATTGAAAATCTCGAGTTTTAACTACTGAGGTGTATCACTGACGACACATCATATAAATAGTAATTGTTTGATCCACGCACGTACTTATGTATGCAGGAAATTACATCTTTATCGCAAAGGTATTTCCAAGGCGAATGCGAAGGTCAAATATCTTTCTATTTACCTATGCTTAGATCAATCCAAAATGTCTTTTGGACAGAAGATGCATGTTGAATTCAAGATATCTATAAACGATCTTGTCCATGAAAATCAATATGAGAAAATAACGAAAAGAGGTAAGTTTTCAATTGAGTACTTATAATTTGATGTTGAATTCAATTAATGGCATAAGAATTTATAATTTGTGTGATATATGCAGGTGATGCTTGGTTTAGTGCTTCAGAAAAAGCTTGGGGTTTCCCTTACTTTATAAAGTTGGATGATCTACAAAATTCGAAAAGCCTTATTTTAAGGGATGCTATGGAAATTGAACTGCAAATCCTTTCCATGTCCATGGCAAGGATAAAGGATGATTTTGAAGAAGAAAGCGATGATGATTTTCCAAGCATGCCACCACCTATGTAGTTTAATTTTATACCTAAAAACGTTAATGTATTAAATTCCCTACTTTTCAAGTTTCCAATCAATTCAAAGGGAAAAGCTAATTAACTGCTAATTTGAGCCTATCATTTTTACTAATAACATTCATACATATATACTTGCAGCATATCCGCTTAGTTGATACGCATATAGTTGCAAGTTTATATATATTTAATTCATCAACAAAATTATAAAACGCATATTCGCGTTACGATTTCAAAGAGATTTGTTAATGTCAAAATGTGTTGTATTCCAATTAGCCCCAAGTAGCTTGTGCCGTGTAGAAGTATAGAACCGTGAAGGATACATGATTTTTTGATCAAGAGGAGCCTCTCCAATGTTTAAGCTAATATGATTTTATCTATACTATATACAAAAGTACGAATCAGGGGAAATTTTTATGTTTTCTGATTATACCCCTTTTTATTAAAAATATTTTTAAATTATGTCATTATTAAAATATAATTTTATGTATTTTTCCGATTGTACTATTTTTTCAAATAGATTTATAAATTGTCATTATTAAAATATATTTTAACTATACCACTATTAAAATATAATTTTGTGTACTTTTTTCAAATATATTTCTAAATTCATAATTTTTACAAAATATAATTTTTTAATTAGAAATTAATTCGGAAAAAGGTAAGAAAAGCGATATTAGAAGCGTGAGAAGTCCTTTAGTCTTTTTTGGCATTGAGTTATATATTTTTTATTAGTATTGTGGCCCAAAATTTAGGAGAAATTTCTCGGGTCAATTTTTGTAAAATTTTAGCTGAAATCGTGTACTAACCATCACGATTTTTGACTAAAAAAGCGTTTCGGAACCCCGGTTCTGTTTTGCATGATTTTTTTGCGCCAAGTCTCATTAAAATATCTAAATCCATCTAACCAAATCTTACCCACATTGGATTTAAGGATTTGTTTTTACGAGCATATGAATAATGTTTCGATTCAATTAGAAATTAATTCGGAAAAAATAGGCAAAACGATATTAGAAGTGTGAATATCCTTTCAATATTTTTGGTGTTGAATTATATATTTTTATGAGTATCGTAGCCAAAAATTGAGAGAAATTCTTTCGGGTCAATTTTTTCAAAATTTTAGCTGCAATCGTGTACAAACTATCACGGTTTTTGACTAAAAAAGCGTTTTGTGGCCCCGACTCAATTTTGCATGATTTTTGGCGCCAAGACTCATTGAAATATCTATATTTATCTAACGAAATCTCAGCCACATTAGATTTAAGGATTTGTTTTTACGAGTATCTCAATCTGGTTTCGATTTAATTAGAAATTAATTCGGAAAAAAAAACAATATTAGAAGCGTGAGAAGACCTTCAATATTTTTGGTGTTGAGTTATATATTTTTTATGAATACGGTGGCCGAAAATTGAGCAGAAATGTTTTGTGTCAATTTTTGCAAAATTTTAGCCGAAATCGTATACTAACCATCACGATTTTTAACTAAAAACGCGCTCCGGAGCCCCGGTTCTGTTTTGCACAATTTTTTGCGCCAAGTCTCATTGAAATATCTAAATCCATCTAACCAAATCTTACCCACATTATATTTAAGGATTTGTTTTTACGAGCATATGAATCATGTTTCGATTCAATTAGGAATGAATTCGGAAAAAAAAAAAATAAAGGCAAAAACGATATTAGAAGTGTAAATATCCTTTCAATTTTTTTTGGTGTTGAATTATATATTTTTATGAGTATCGTGGCCAAAAATTGAGGAATATTCTTTTGAGTCAATTTTTTCAAAATTTTAGCTGAAAGAGTGTACTAACTATCACGGTTTTTGGCCAAAAACGCGTTTCATGGCCCCGGCGCATTTTGCATGAGATTTGGCGCCAAGACTCATTGAAATATCTATATTAGAAGCGTGAGAAGCCCTTCAATCTTTTTGACGTTGAGTTATATGTTTATTATGAAAATTGTGGCCGGAAATTGAGGAGAAATGTTTCGAGTCCATTTTTGCAAAATTTTAGCCGAAATCATGTACTAACCATCACCAGTTTTGACTAAAAACGCAATTCGGGGTCCCGATTCTGTTTTGCATGATTTTTGGTGCCAAGTCTCATTAAAATATCTATATCTATCTAACCAAACATCACCCACATTGGATTTAAGGATTTGTTTTTACAAGCATCTAAATCATGTTTCGATTCAATTAGGAATTAATACGGGAAAAACAGGAAAAACGATATTAGAACTGTGAATAGCCTTTCAATCTTTTTGGTGTGGAATTATATATTTTTATGAGTATCGTGGCCAAAAATTGAGGAAATTTCTTTTGGGTCAATTTTTTCAAAATTTTAGCTGAAAATCGTGTAGTAAATATCACGGTTTTTGGCCAAAAACGCGTTTCGTGGCCCCGGCTCAGTTTTGCATGATTTTTTGTGTCAAGACTCATTGAAATATCTATATTTATATAACGAAATCTCAGCCACATTAGATATAAGGATTTGTTTTTACGGACATCTCAATCTGGTTTCGATCTAATTAGAAATTAATTCAGAAAAATAGAAAAAAAATATTAGAAGCGTGAGAAGCCCTTCAATTTTTTTGGCGTTGAGTTATATATTTTTTATGTATATGGTGTCTGGAAATTGAGGAGAAATGTTTCGTGTCAATTTTTACAAAATTTTAGCCGAAATCGTATACTAATCATCACAATTTTTGACTAAAAACGCAATTCGGGGTCCCGACTCTGTTTGGCATGAGTTTTGGCGCCAAGTCTCATTAAAACATCTATATCCATCTAATCAAATCTCACCCACATTGAATTTAAAGATTTGTTTTTACGAGCATCTGAATCATGTTTCGATTCAATTATGAATTCATTCGGAAAAAATAGAAAAAACGATATTAGAAGTGTGAATAGCCTTTCAATTTTTTTGGTGTTGAATTATATATTTTTTATGAGTATCGTCGCCAAAAATTGCGGAAAATTCTTTCAGGTCAATTTTTTTAAAATTTTAGCTGAAATCGTGCACGTTTATCACGGTTTTTGGCCAAAAACGCGTTTCGTGGCCCCGGCTCAGATTTGCATGATTTTTGGCGCCAAGACTCATTGAAATATCTCTATTTATCTAACGAAATCTCAGCCACATTAGATATAAGGATTTGTTTTTACGGGCATCTCAATCCGGTTTCGATTTAATTAGAAATTAATTTAGAAAAATAGGAAAAAAAAAACAATATTAGAAGCGTGAGAAGCCCTTCAATCTTTTTGGTGTTGAGTTGTATATTTTTTATGAATATGGTGGCCGGAAATTGAGGAGAAATGTTTCGTGTCCATTTTTGCAAAATTTTAGCCGAAATCGTGTACTAACCATCACAGTTTTGGACTAAAAACGCAATTCGGGGTCCCGACTCTGTTTTGCATGATTTTTGGCGCCAAATCTCATTGAAATATATCTATCCATCTAACCAAATCTCACCCACATTGAATTTAAGGATTTGTTTTTTACGAGCATCTGAATCATGTTTCGATTCAATTAAGAATTAATTCGAAAAAAAATAGGAAAAACGATATTAGAAGTGTGAATAGGCTTTCAATCTTTTTGGTGTTGAATTATATATTTTTATGAGTATCATGACCAAAATTGAGGAAAAAGCTTTGGGGTCTAATTTTTTTTTCAAAATTTTAGCTGAAATCGTGTACTAACGATCACGATTTTTGGTCAAAAACGCGTTTTGTGGCCTCAGCTCAGTTTTGCATGATTTTTGGCTTCAAGACTCATTGATATATCTATATTTATTTAACGAAATCTCAACCACATTAGATTTAAGGATTTGTTTTTACGGACATCTCAATCCGGATTCGATTTAATTAGAAATTAATTCAGAAAAAATAGAAAAAAAAAACAATATTAGAAGCGTAAGAAGCCCTTCAATTTTGTTGGCGTTCAATTATATATTTATTATGAATATGGTGGCCGGAAGTTGAGGAGAAATGTTTCGTGTCAATTTTTGCCAAATTTTAGCCGAAATCATGTAGCTCCAAAATTTTAGCCATTTGTGGATATTATCAGGAAGTTCGTGCAAATTCAGCGTAGCTCCATTTCGCTCCACAAGGATAAAGATCAAATAAACATTCATTATCTTTCTGCCGAACGAAGATATATTTCTAAATTCTCATTGAATAATGATCAAGTGAGACACAAATTATTTAGTTCGGATTTTTCTGATAAAAAAGAAGCTACGATTTCCGATTATTTAGAATTTAATCGAATCATAGGTACCGGGCATTGTGGTTTCATATATTCTGCTATTCTCCACGAGAATGCTGATTTATTGGCAAAGAGACGAAGAAATAGATTTTTTATTCCATTTCAACTGATTCAAGACCAAGAAAAAGAACCATCACCATTTTTGACTAAAAACGCAATTCGGGGTCCCGACTCTGTTTTGCATGATTTTTGGTGTCAAGTCTCATTAAAATATCTATATCTATCTAACCAAACATCAGCCACATTGGATTTAAGGATTTGTTTTTACGACCATCTGAATCATGTTTCGATTCAATTAGGAATTAATTCGGTAAAATTAGGAAAAACGATATTAGAAGTGTGAATAGACTTTCAATCTTTTTGGTGTTGAATTATATGTTTTTTATGAGTATCGTGGCCAAAAATTGAGGAAAATTCTTTCGGGTCAAATTTTTTCAAAATTTTAGCTGAAATCGTGTACTAACTATCTCGGTTTTTGGCCAAAAACGCGTTTCGTGGCCCCGGCTCAGTTTTGCATGATTTTTGGCGTCAAGACTCATTGAAATATCCATATTTATCTAACGAAATCTCAGCCACATTAGATATAATGATTTGTTTTTACGGGCATCTCAATCCAGTTTCGATTTAATTAGAAATTAATTCAGAAAAATAGAAAACAAAAAAAACAATATTAGAAGCGTGAGAAGCCCTTCAATCTTTTTGGCGTTGAGTTATATATTTTTTATGAATATGGTGGCCAAAAATTGAGGAGAAATGTTTCGTGTCAATTTTTGCAAAATTTTAGCCGAAATCATGTACTAGCCATCACCATTTTTGACTAAAAACACAATATCTATATCCATCTAACCAAATCTCAACCACATTGGATTTAAGGATTTGTTTTTACGAGCATCTAAATCATGTTTCGATTAAATTAGGAATTAATTCGGAAAATATAGGAAAAACGATATTAGAACTGTGAATATCCTTTCAATCTTTTTGGAGTTGAATTATATATTTTTTATGAGTATCGTGGCCAAAAATTGAGGAAAATTATTTCGGGTCAATTTTTTCAAAATTGTAGCTGAAATCGTGTACCAACTATCACGGTTTTTGGTTAAAAACGCGTTTCGTGGCCCCTACTCTATTTTGCATGATTTTTTGCGCCAAAACTCATTGAAATATCTATATTTATCTAATGAAATCTCAACCACATTAGATTTAAGGATTATTTTTTACGGGCATCTCAATCTGGTTTCGATTTAATTAGAAATTAATTCGGAAAAATAGAAAAAAAAATTATTAGAAGCGTGAGAAGCCCTTCAATCATTTTGGCATTGATTTATATATTTTTTATGAATATGGTTGCCGGAAATTGAGGAGAAATGTTTCGTGTCAATTTTTGGAAATTTTTTGCCGAAACCGTGTACTAATCATCACAGTTTTTGACTAAAAACGCGATTCGGGGTCCCGGCTCTGTTTTGCATGATTTTTGGCACCAAGTCTCATTGAAATATTTATATCCATCTAACCAAATCTCAACCACATTGGATTTAAGGATTTGTTTTTACGAGCATCTAAATCATGTTTCGATTTAATTAGAAATTAATTCGGAAAAAATAGGAAAACCGATATTAGAAGCGTGAAAAGTCTTTCAATTTTTTGGCGTTGAATTACATATTTTTTATGAGTATCATGGCAAAAAAATTAGGAAAATTCTTTTTGGTAAATTTTGCGTTTGTAAAATTTTAACCGAAATCATATATTAACCATAACGGTTTTTGGTAACAAAGGACAATAACAAAATGAAACATATGAAAAAAATTTGTATAGAAAGAAGTTATACTTTCGTAGCTTGTTGCTTTACAATAATGAAATGCGTTAATTTATAATTAGTTTCATATATATTTAATATTTAATTTAAAAATTACTTCAATTTGATTCTATTATATTAGTAATCGATGCTTTGACTTATAATTAATTTCAATTATTTTAATTACTTTTTAGTTTAAACACGTTACGTCCAACGCACGTGAAAGATAAAACTAGTAGTGTTTAAAAAGAGTTAAAAGCTTAAGAGCACTATAGACTGTAGAGAGGTGAGATTATGAGCACATACCCTTGACTTTTATAGTGTATATTGGGCCATTTGGACCTTAGTTGGGTATTTGAGCCTTTATGCCAATTGTATGGGGATAAGCGAACCCATAATTGTCCTGATTTAGTTGGGCCTTGAGCCCTCCTTTCTCAAAAAAAAGAAAGAAGAAAAAAGCAGTGGAGAAGATTAGAAAAACTACAGCATATAATAAAAGTAGTAGTGATTGAAAGAATTATTAAATTATAAAAAATAGAATATCTCGAGGAACAAGAAATCGTTATATATCAAGCTAAAGAATTATGCCTTTTCCTGCCCAGGGTTTAAGAATATATATATTAACAAACCTCTTCATCAAAATTAATTGAGGGTTAAACCTAATAATCTTTTAAGCTGGCCAGTATGAAATTAAAAGCAAGCTCAAATAAACTTTCTGACCTGAAAATGTTTACCCAAAAGGCTGAATCCATTGCCACACCAAATCTTCATTTAGTCATGGCTACCAACCAAATAGAAGATGATGAACACAAGCCTACCAATGAATTCAAAGGTAAAGATTATCCTTAAAAAAATACTAGATATACTGAGAGAGTTCGAATTGAGATTTAATTAGCTAGATTGGAAAATCATGTGGCAGTGGTAGCAAATGACAAATTTACAGTAACATGGAGAAAAGAGGCACCAGTCCATTACACATTAGAAATTGAGTCACTTCCATTCCTTTCCAAAATCCTTTCCAAAACTGGACTTGATACATATGAATCAACTGTGTTTGAAGCTTGTGGCTACAAATGGTGAGTTGTTTTCCATGTTTTTGATCAATTTCCTTTGAAGAATGTTAGATTTTTGTACTTAATTTGGGAAATTAAGAAAAATATAATTCTGATTTTGTAATGGGTTTTCATTGATTTCTTGCAGGAGGTTGATTTTGTACCCAGAGGGAGATAAGCAAAGAAATGGAGATGGTCATATATCTCCTTACTTAAGACTTGAGGACATCCAAAATCTAGAGCCTGGATGGGAAGTTGATGCTCTTCTCACTTTCTTTGTATTTAATAAGGATCAGTTTATGAGCATTCAAGGTTAAGGTTTCCATTAATTCTTCTGTGCTTCAACTTATTTTGAATAATATATTTTGCTTATAGTACTAATTTCTTGTTTCTTAATAGGTGGGAGATTAAATCGATTTAATGCAATACAGAAAGAATGGGGATTTTCTAAATTGTTGCCTCTAACTGAATTCAATGATACTTCAAAGGGTTACCTGATAGGTAATGAAGGCAAATGCAAATTTGGAGTCGAAGTTTTTGTCATAAGAAATCAAGGTAAAGGGGAATGTTTTTCCGTCCGGAATAACCCTAGTAAAAAACCCTATAGATGGACCATCGAAAATTTCTCCAAGTTACCGGAATCAGGCCATTTTTCCGATGAGTTTTCTGTTGGGGACTACAAATGGTAATGGATTCAAATTGCCTAATCCGATATTACATGAATGAATTCTTCGATTTTATCATTATTATGGGTCTAATAATGCAGGAAGTTACGCATATATCCAAAAGGTGTTCCAAAGGTGCAAAAAAAGTTTATTTCTATTTATCTATGGTTACAAGACCACCAAAAGTTACCCTCTGGAACCAAAATTTATGTGGAATTCAAGATGGGCATAAACAATCAACGCAATGAAGAGAACTGTAAGAAAACAGAGAAAGAAGGTAAGGGCTAACTGCAAAATAATTGCCAATTGCTATAAGAGATTTAGACTTTAGAATACTTTGTTGTTATGCAGGTAATGCATGGTTTAGTATCTCCAACAAAGCATGGGGCTTCCCCTACTTCATAAAGCTGCCTGACCTGGAATCTAAGGATGGCCACGGCCTAATTGTTAACGACAGGGTGGTGGTTGAAGCAGAGATTACTTCCATGTCCATGACCAAAGATCTTTCACAGCCAAATTGTTAATCAGATATTACGTACCGTGCCTGCAAGTGCTTAAGGCAACAACTAAAGGAGGTGAAGCAAGGTAGTTGGCTCTTGTTAAGGCATGAATACGGCCCTCAAAATGCCAGTTCCCCAGAAAGCGTGTGGCAGCTGCTAGAATGTCTGAACAGAATAGTAGAGTTCATTTAGATTGGTATGTCAAAATCGAACTTAAATCTCAGGTCAGCTAGGGAAATGATTGACATGTTAGCACACATCATAATATATTTGAAATCTACATCATACAAATCTACATCAAAGATGTCTGGCTTTGTCTTTCAAGGTAAATTTTACACTTTTCTTGATCATCATACTTTATCTCTAATTGTTATGTTCATTGTTCATCTAACCCATGGAAAGTCAAAGAAAGGAGTTGTTATCAAGAAATTAACAGTAGATTATTGCCCCCTTAGAACAAGACAAATCGCATTAAACAGGGCATAGATGAGAAGAACATAGATATTCAGCAGGTGCAAGACTTACCTTGAAACCAACTAAATTGTTAAGACAAGAACTCCAATCAGCCTTCATTTTCTTTCAAAGGAACACTATCATGAGGTCTAGAAAGAATAAAGGCTTGGACAAAACAAATGAGAAACATTGGTAGAAAAGCAAACCTCTTGAGTCCCGAAATACAGGGTTCAACTTCCTCAAGGTTTAATTCTAGATATGACGAGCACACTCTTCCTTGTTGGGGCTGAAATTCCAACACAATTATTAATATACTTACATAGAACACAACATAAGCTCTAAAGATTCTTCATAGAAGTGAATACCCACCATGGATCTAACTATAACACTAATCATGCGGTGCAAGTGCATTCATTGTATATGCCTCATCATTTGTTTTCATGTTTTAATTAAGCCTGCATTGCAGAAGATATATTCATTTTTTGCTTTTTTTTTTTTGGATAACCAATGCATTACTATTAGAAATTCAACCCATCCCAAACGCTTAAGTTCAGGCAAAGCATAAATTGATTAATAATCAGATAAAGCATAAATTGATAAATAATCAATAAAGCATAAATTAAAGAATAGGGTGCCATGTAATAAAACAGACAGGTTTTAGAATCAGAAGCAGAAAAACAAAGGGACAGGAGGGCTGCCACTTTAACCAAGCATCTTCTTGAGATCATTGAGGACGTCAGTGTCCATCGGAGTCAAAAATGTTGTGGCCACACCAGTCTTCCCTGCACGTCCTGTTCTTCCAATACGATGTGTGTACATTTCAATACTACTAGGCATATCGTAGTTAATGACATGAGCAACATCAGGTATATCAATTCCACGCCCTGCAACATCTGTAGCAACAAGGACATTAAATCGCTTCGCCCTAAAACCTTCAAGGCTATAATCCCTTTGCCCCTGTGATCTTCCACCATGCAAGGTTGTTACTTTATAACCAACCTTATCCAGATTCTTGGAAATAGTATCAGCATTCTTCTTAGTATTGACAAAAACAATTGCTTTCTTATCTCCAAGGTCATCAAGCAACTTCTGCAATCTCTGAAACTTCTCAGATTCCTTCATCCTGATCACGTGTTGAGATATTAAATCGGTAGCCTTCCCAGCAGTACCAATGGTAACCACAACAGGATTCCTCAAATACTTCCTGGCTAGCCGCTCAACAGCTGGAGGCATCGTAGCACTAAACATATAAGTAGTACGATAAATCCTTTTTTCATCAAGCTCCTCATCTTCATTCTCTGGTTTCAAATTACTCGACGGCATAGCATCCAATATACCCACAACTTGGGGCTCAAAACCCATATCTATCATCCTATCAGCCTCATCTAGAACGACATAATTACACTGGTTCAACACAATATACCGCCTTCCCAAACAGTCTAGCAGACGACCAGGCGTGGCAATAACAACTTCACACCCTTGTCTAATCCTAAACCCTTGTTCCTCTATCGACTGACCACCAACAATTGAAACAACTTTAATACCCAAATAATGAGCAAATTTCATAGTCTCATCCTCAATTTGTTGTGCAAGTTCACGAGTTGGGGCCAAGACAACAGCATAAGGCCCCTCAGCTTCATTTTCTTCACTCAAGGGAGGTAATCTAGAAATATAAGACAACATAGGCAAAACAAAAGCAGCAGTCTTACCTGAACCTGTCTCTGCGATCCCAATCACATCCCTTTGCTGCAACCCCAAAGGAATGGCAGCCATCTGAATCGGGTAAGGCTTCTTATACCCAACTCTTTCCACAGCTTTCAACAACTCGGGACTCAATTTACTCTCAACCCAACTCCTCATTGGGCGTGGAACCTTCGACCCTTTATAGGAGATATTAAAATCATCACTAAAAATCCTCCAATCTCGTGCAGTCATGTCTTCAAGCTTCTTCTCAGACCAATGCTTATCAACTCTCATATCGAAAGTATCATATGTATTCGCAGCTTTTTCTTTTAATCTCTGAGCTGCAGCTTCCTCTGGTTTCTCTTCAACCCCTTCTTTTCTCCTAACCTCTTCTCTCATCTCCTTCTCATTCTTCGCTGCGAGAATTTTCTGTCCCCTCCGGTCCATTCCAGCCCTAAATCCTCGCCCAAACAAAAGCTGAGCCTCGTGAGGGTTTTGGTACAAAGAATTCATATCTCTCGAAGTATCTTCCGTGTTCTCCCAATCGAAAGAAAACCTAAATTTCTCGCTAGGTTTAATAACCCTCTTCTTAGGCTTTTTTGTTCCAAGATATTGCTCTTTAATGGCTTCCAATTCTTTTTCCCTTTCTCTCTCAGCCCTCTCCCGTTCTCGCGCCTTAGCCTCTTCCTCTCGCTCACGTTCGCGTTCCCGCTCGCGGTTCCTCCGTTCCGGTTCGCGGTCTCTCTCCCGCCGCCTCTTGCGATCCCGGCGGTCGGCGGAATCAGAGGACGGTTTACTATCTGAGTTACAATTACTGGCGTGGTTAGAGCGGTGGAGGTCTTCAAGCTTCTGTTGGTCGCGAAGGCGTTGGGCTTTAGTCAAAAAGACGGGCTTCGCCATAATTTGGCTAAATTAGGATTGGATAGGGTTGGAACAAGGATAATTAGGTCGGAATAATTCTGATTGAAAAAAAAAAGACACCAAAAAAATATCGATACTGAACAGATATTATTTCGCTCGTGCCCACTTTTTCCGTCTTTGAAGAGGATTGAAATTTGAAGTGCAATAAAAAAGTTTGGAGAGTATTTATAGAGCTAGACTGAAGTTTAAGGCGGTTTACCGCGTTTATAGGCAACGGCTATTTTCTATTAGTTGGGCCCAGGCCCAATTTTACATTTATAACGCCTTCCCGCCATCCATTTTCTTTATATTAATTGTTTAGGTCTCAGCCCAATATATCAGCCAATTAGGAGATTTGGGCTTAAAAAAAGAAGAGAGAGAGAGACTGAAGAATGTTTTACTGGTAACTGAAAGTGCCACTTGAGTGAAAACTGAAAGTGCCTTGCCATCAGCCCAATATATTAATTTGTAATTTTTTTGTCGAATTAATACAACTTGAGTGAAAACTGAAAGTGCTTGCCATCGACAAAACATGAAGATGGCAGGAAAAAAAAATAGACAATTTGTGGAATACTGAGTTTGAAACAAATTGAGAAGCATAAAAAGCAATTTCCAAACTCGAGACTGAGAAACTACTACACCAATGTAATCTCCAAAAAAATACGTTTCTCGAAATAATTGTGTTCATTGACAGACTAGACCTGTCGGCAAAACTCAACTGAAGGAAAATTACAAGTCCCATTGATGGGAATTTTATCGGTTATTGATATGCTTTTTATTTGCATCTACTAACATTTTACAATTGACAAAACTCATGGAATGGCATGAGACTTCCAACCAATGGCACCCTACTGCTTAATCAAGTTTCTAATAACATATGGAAGAATACCACCATTGTTGAAGTAAGCCAATTCAACCTGCAATTATAACCATAGTTAGCTTTGCTATTGTACAGCTCATTCTCAAAACATAAAGATACATATTTCTAAAGAGTTGAATCTGAGCATCATGTTTCAGACAAGAACAATATAATATACTAGCACTATAATGCACATAAAAAGTTATTGCAAAACCATTTACCTCAGTGTCGAAGCGGAGAGTGCAGGTAAAAGACTTGCCGTTGTCAGTTGTGACTGTCACATCTTGGCCAGGCCTAATTTCACTAATGTCACTTGGAAGATCAATGGTATATCGCTCATGACCGGTCAAACCTAGTGTGTCTGCATCCTCACCAGACTTGAAACAAAGTGGGATGATGCCCATTCCTACCAAATTGCTACGGTGGATTCTTTCAAAACTTTTGGAAATTACTGCTTTCACTCCCTGTTATTACAACAAAGTTACTCACGAGGACCAAAATGGGCAAGCGCATCTAAAGATCAATGAAATTATGGCCAAATTAAGACTTACCAATAGCAGTGGACCTTTTGCAGCCCAATCTCGGGAGCTACCACTTCCATATTCAGCTCCAGCTATAACAATGGTGCTAAGTCCTGCTTCCTTGTACCTCTGAAAAAGTACAGATTGATTATTAATACAGCTTGGCATTGAACCATATTTGGAACAGATTCGTCTTATAAGAAAAATTGCAGCAGACTTTAACGTTTAAAAACTCACCATTGCTGCATCAAAAACATAGAGTTTTTCTCCTGTGGGGACATGTATTGTCTTTGGGCCAACTTCCCCATTCAACAGCTTGTTCACAAGGCGGATGTTAGCAAAAGTTCCCCTAGCCATCACTTCATCATTACCACGACGACTTCCATAAGAATTGAAGTCCTTGCGCTCCACCCCACGTTCTAATAGGTATTTTGCAGCAGGACTGTCCTTGTGGATGCTTCCTGCCGGAGAAATGTGATCAGTGGTGATACTGTCACCAAAGTTAAGCAAGCAGTAGGCATCCTTTACACCATGGGTGCCAGGAGGCTCCATGGTCATGTTCTTGAAGTATGGAGGCTCGTGAATGTAGGTTGAATTGGGGTCCCAGGAGTACATTGTGGACACTGGCACTGATAACTGATTCCACATGGGATTGCCCTTTGTAATAGCCTGGTAAGTGCTTCTGAACATATCTGGCAAGACACTGGATTGAACAGCCTAAAGAGTAGAGAAACAAAACTAATCAAGTTCATGCTTGAAAACATCAAAACTGATATCTCGATCCATATTAAAGGATGTCTACCTCAGCAACTTCTTCAGTGGATGGCCAGATATCCTTAAAATAGACACTCTTACCATCCTTCCCAGTTCCAATTGGTTCTTTATCAAAGTCAATGTTAACCTGTAAAGTGGCCACCATTACTCATTGATCATCAAAAATAATACTCAAAAAACTAAAAAGCTTGCCTTCTTATCAAAATGAAAAGAAGCCACACACACACACACGCAGAAAAAAAAAGAGAGAAAGAAGAAGAAAAGAAAGAAGCAACACATCTCTGCCAAAGGCTTGTTTCTTGCTCATACTGGCATAATACACAAAACCCAACAATTGAAGCAAGATTTGACTCATATTATGGTCACATAGCTATGGCATGATGCCGTAAGTTATCACTTATCATAGAACAGCAAATTACCTCTGTCCACAAACTTCTAACAGCTTTACTACTAAGACTATATTTCTGAACGCTGTGTCAAGGCCATATGATACGACTCGAATCACATTTATAGAATGCATGCAATGCTACAGGCAAACGAAATGAAAAGCAGTCTATCTGATTCCACTCTACTCCACACTAGTCTGTTAAATGCTGCTATGCGCCTCTACTCCACTCTCCCATGAGGAGATTCAGTTAAGGAAGATTAAGATCAGGATAAAACTTTAATCTAATAAACTCACCAACATTATGATTTGGAACAGGTTATTAGGTTTTATGTAATGAGAAAATAAACCTTCATAAATATTTAACAAATTCTGGAATTCTAGTATATAATCAGATATTACATACCGTGCCAGCAAGTGCATAGGCAACAACTAAAGGAGGTGAAGCAAGGTAGTTGGCTCTTGTTAAGGCATGAACACGACCCTCAAAATTCCGGTTCCCAGAAAGCACAGCAGCTGCTAGAATGTCTGAACAGAATAGCAGAATTAATTTAGATTGGTAAGTCAAACCTGTACTTAGATCTCAGCTCAGCAAGGGAATATAATTGACATGTTAGCACACATCATATATTTGAAATATACATCATGCAAATTATGGATCCAACAATAGCATTACACATAATTCTCAACAGTACCATTTTCTGAAATAGCAGCAGCAACTGACTCATCCAAATCCCCTGAATTTCCAATACATGTTGTGCAACCATATCCAACAATATTGAAGCCCTGCTTGTTCAAATATTCTTGCAGTCCACTGCACCGAATAAACCAAAATTAGTAAAAATTCTCTCATGATTAAATGTATTAACCCAAGTCCACTTCAAATACAATCATAAATTAAGGAATACCTTTGCAATAAATATTTTTTAACAACTCCTGAACCTGGAGCAAGACTTGTCTTTACCCAAGGTTTGACCTGAAGAGTAATTATTTAAGCAAATTAATTTGAATAATATCGTTGCAACTGGTATTATTTCAAAGAAAGGCAAGGAAAGAAATTTTTAAGGGAAAAAAAAGAAAAAACAAATGATACAGGGGAGGGGTGTAAAGAAATGAGAGGAGAGATGTAGGAGAGCAAAGAGTTGCACAAGCATATCAAATATAATGCCAAACCTGTAAACCAAGCTCATAAGCCTTTTTTGCAACGAGACCAGCTCCAAGCATAACACTAGGGTTTGATGTATTGGTGCAGCTTGTAATAGCAGCAATCACAACACTGCCATGCTTAAGCTCTGCTGGCTGCCCGTGGAATGAAAATTTTGCAACTCTGTCCTGTGCTTCTTTTGGCATAGCAAAGCCCTGCAACATTCAGCAGATTGTTTAAAGGTTCAATAGAAGCAAATCACTCCATTAAACTTATATGTTGAAGGAGAGAAGGTTAGGTCAAACTTTTTCTATTTCATCTTCATGTCCTTCCAACCTAATATTATTCATCCTTTATTACTACCACGTTGATGGGGGTCCTAAAGTCGATGGATTTTCCCAAAAGCAAGGCATGGGATTTTGCAAGATAAGAGAGGTAAGCTGTCAAGAAACAGGTTAAAGAGAGAACCTGTCCATATGAGGAATGATATCATTACTTAGGTGGCTATCTTATTCTGTTGTCAGATTGATGACCATATTTTTTTATGGCCAAATAAGAAAAGATTAATGACCATATTTAACATACAGTACATATCAATAAAAAATGTACAGCGACAATCTACTTGTAATTAAAGATGTTTGGCTGTCTTTCAAGGTAAATTTTACATTTTCCTTGGTCATCATACTTTATATCTAATTGTTATGTTCATTGTTCATCTAACCCATGGAAAGTCAAAGAAAGGAATTATCAAGAAATTCAGAGTAGATCATCGTCCCCTTAGAACTAGACAATGTGCACTAGTCAAAGCATAGATGAAAAGAACTTAGATATGCAGCAGGCGCAAGACTTACCTTGAAACCAACTGGATTGTTAAGACAAGAATTCCAATCAGCCTTCATTTCTCTCAAAGGAACACGATCATGAGGTCTGAAAAGAATAAAGGCAATTTTACCTTTAATTAGTATGACGCATAATTAAAATATACAGAAATGCCAAG
This sequence comes from Corchorus capsularis, assembly GCA_001974805.1. NCBI lineage: Eukaryota > Viridiplantae > Streptophyta > Magnoliopsida > Malvales > Malvaceae > Corchorus > Corchorus capsularis. Next base: position 29,733 of record AWWV01011016.1, read on the forward strand.
GACAAACAAGGAAGCTAATGCTTTGAAAAAACAAATGAGAAACATCGAAAAGCAAACCTCTTTGGTCCCGAAATACAGGGTTCAACTTCCTCAAGGTTTAGTTCTAAATATGATGAATACACTCTTTCTTGTTGAGGCTGATCGAGATTAGGGTTGAGAGGAAAGACACAAGTAGAAAAGGAAGACATCAGACCAGTTATATCTTGATACAAGAACAAGAACATGAACCAGAACCAAAGGGTGTAAAGGACAAAATGTAGAAATGACAAAGAAAGAAAATTCCTACCTCACTGTAATCAACAAACATCTTATTTGCACGAAGGTATGCTTCTATCATTGCAACCTGAATTTAAGAAAAAAAATGTTACCTAGTGCTCAATAGTTACAGAGTGAAGGCTACACAATTAAGTAGAATACTCACAGTTTCATCACTTCTCCCAGTCAATTTGAGATACTGCAAAGTAACATGATCTACAGGGAAGAATCCCATGGTTGCACCATACTCAGGAGACATATTAGCAATAGTAGCCCTGTCAGCCAGTGATAGTTCACCCATCCCATCCCCTACAAACACATACTATGTTAAGAACTTGCAAAAGAAATGTGAGACCCAGACAATTAAGGAACTAAGATTAGCTACAGATCAACCCAATGAAAAGTAATTACCATAAAACTCAACAAATTTGCCAACAACACCATGCTTCCTCAGCATCTGTGTCACAGTCAGAACTAAGTCTGTAGCTGTCACACCATTTTTTAATTTTCCAGATAACTTGAATCCAACAACACCAGGTAAGACCATGCTCATGGGCTGTCAATTTGAAAACAGATTTACAATTAGAAAACAATGCAAATGATGGAGGCATATAGTCAAGTGAATGAATGGGGATAACAGAATAGTCACATAGGAATAATTAAAAATACAATTCAATAGCATACTGGATTACGAGTATTATCAGACTCATTAAACTTTTTATCTTTTTTTGGTTATTAGAATGTTGAACAAAGAGCAACAGAATGAAGTAACAAATGGCAGCATGCTAAAGGCTATAACAGGAATCTAAGACAAAGAACAGTTGCACACACACATAAATAATGTGGCAATATAAATTAAAACTTCACACTCGTGCGGTGAAATTTCAGGTTTAGTTAGCTATTTATTAATTCTTAGATGTCACATGGAAACATGAGTGGCAGTCAATTCAACAGCAGAGCACTGTATTCCACTCATCTTAGGTTCAGGTGATAATTAGCAACAATTGAAATCATCATGCACTAAAGTGGATCATCAGCTTCAGGGAGAAATATCATTATATCAAAGTAACCTACCTGACCAAGCATGGCAGCCTCAGCTTCAATACCTCCAACTCCCCAGCCAGCTACTCCTAGGCCATCTATCATAGTTGTATGAGAATCAGTTCCAACAACGCTATCAGGGTAGAGCAGGCCATCAGTGTTGAACACAAGCCGTCCAAGATATTCAAGATTAACCTGAAATTTAACAGTGTCAACTCACTTTGCCACCATAAACACAGAGTAACAGTCATCAACAAATTCAAAGTAATCCCAAGCATAGAATTGTTCATTCAACACTAAATAAAAAAAAATGTTAGTATGAATTATTTCACAAGTGTTTATTGCATGTTGTGCTCTGTTTCCAGATTATACCTGATGCACAATACCAGAACCGGGAGGAACGACAAGCATATTACGGAAAGCAGTAGATCCCCACTTAAGGAAAGAAAATCTTTCTTTGTTCCTCTGAAACTCAAGCTCCATGTTGGCTTGCACTGCATTTTCTGATCTTGTTACGTCAACTTGAACTGAATGATCAATGACAAGATCTACTGGAACCTGAATACAAGATAATTTCAGCAACATGCTATAAGAATAAAGTCAACTAGAAAATTATTGCACAGCAGCCAGTCATGTTGTAAAAGAACATTTGGCAGATTTTTACAAGTACATAGCATTGATTTGATATCAAATAAATGTTTCTAAATTACTTCTGATGAACCCTATACACATCAATCAAATTCAAAGATCCTGGCCAAAAAAATCAAAATCAAAGATTAAAAAACATATGCCTCCGACTGCTGACATGGGAGGCAGTTGAAGATGCTTTCATCCTAACATGTTAATGAAAGATTTTAGAACTTTCTGAAGATCCAAAACCTTGTTAAACCAAAAAATATTAAAAAGGTTTGTGATCTATACATCATCTACAAACAGACCATCACTTCAAATAGAACAAGGCTGACACTATTTCAGCACACTGTTAGTAAATATTCATGCAGATGACTTGAACAGAACGCACCAAAGGATTAATCTTGCTTGTATCACTGCCAAGCTTGTTCATTGCATCACGCATACAAGCAAGGTCGACCACAGCTGGCACTCCTGTAAAATCCTGGCAACAAAAGAAGAAGGATTAAATAAAAAATAAAGCATCATATAATTCCTTTAGAACAGTAGAACTAAAAGCTTAGTATCAATCAGGCTTATCAAACACCTGCAAGAGGACACGAGCAGGCTTGAAGGGGATTTCAACTTGCTTCGGTGATGTATTTGCCCAATCAATGATTTTCTCAACATCTTCCTTCTTCACTTGGAAGTTGTCACAATTACGCACCGCAGATTCAAGCAAAATTCTGATAGAGTATGGTAATTTATCTATTACAGACACAACAGAAGCAATAATTAGTTATAATCAGTTACACAACTAATAAGAACAACTAAAGTGGAGTAGTGTGGACATATGGTTCAAGTATATTATGTTAAAGTCATCAAGTGAATATGTCTGTGTGTGAGTTTTAGCAAAAAGTTTACCGATCCTCGGATCATTCAGGGCAGGCAAGCTATAGAACTTTCCAAACTCGCCACCACCTGGCTTGGGAAGACTGGTCAAAACTGACTTGAAAGGATGTTCAGAAGCTGAAAATCATGAAAACACAGAACAAAAAAACAAGATAAAGTTAATTAAAGAAAATACAGCTGATAAATTTTCAATTTAATCAGAAAACTAAGATCAAACGGTCTAGAGAAGGGCGAGACAGAGTATTTAACATTACTAAATTTGGGGGAAAATATGCTATATCTTTTCTAACAATCTTTATACTGATTTCGGAAAACAAATGATTCCTACTGATCCTGTAATTAATAACGACAAATTGATTACCATTTGGCAAAAAAACTATAATTATGATTTTTAAAATCGGAGGCTTCTCATTAAATAAACCCGATCAAGAAACTTTTAAACTTTGACTGAGACCTGTAAACTAAATCAGCAGAAAGCTAAAATCAGATTAAAAATGAGGAAAAAATAAACAAGCTCCGAAAATATTGGAGAACAGTACCCATAGTAGAAAACTTCCTCTCCAATCGTTCGATGGCAGGTGAAACGGTTCTGATCTGAGCACGGAGACTAACAGGAGATCTCCAATCAAGCCGGTGGCTCCACCGTGGGAGAGAGCCGTGGAAGGAACGAAAGGCGGCGGTAGAAAGAGATCGGTATTGGCCAACGACGGAAGGAGAGGCGGGAGTGGACGAAGTGAGATTCCGTAAGGAAGAAGTGAAGAAGCGAGAGCGTGAATATGATGAAGCCGCTCTCAAGAGAGAGGAAGAAACCGACGATGAGGCCGTTATATACATGACGTAAAGACGATCAAGATAATGATCCACACGATTTAACGAACACGCATTCACATAAAAATGGCAGCAAGCAGAAAGATGAAGATCACGATAAGGCCAGGAATGGGGGAAGCTAACAGGAATTCATGGCCGTTTTCTGAGTTTTTTTTTTTTAATTTCTATTTTTATTGTAGGAAGAAAAAAAATGAGAAATGGCGTGTGGAGAGTGAGCGCACAATGGGAAAAATAAGACTGAAAGACTTTCTCTAGGGCTGCGTGCCCGCTTTCTAGAACGGCTCTGGCCAGTTCAGAGCTGGTTCCTCCGGATTTTCTGGGAATTAAGCGACTCTGTTCTCCGGTCTAGGAATTCTAATTTGTATTCACCAATCGTGATCCGCCACGTGGGTATATTCGATCAATGTGGGTCCAGGTTCAGAAAGGTAGCCAATAGCTAATACAGAGTTTTGGCCAAAAAAAATACAGAGTTTTGGGGAAATTTTTTGGAAGTTTCGTTATTCGCGAATAAAGGCTGAGGGATTAATCTGGTGCGCTACGGGTTGATTACATTCGTTGAATCAAACCCAACTTGCTTCTCTGATCATGTTACACAGCCTCATTTCCATATGATGTGGGCACCACATGGGAGTTAATGTGAGGTGGAGGCCTAGGGAAGTGTAGCCAACATCTTTATTGTGAATTTTCAAAGGAGATGTCAAATCAAATCAACGGTTACGGTTGGCCATCGATGTGATTAGGTTTATGAGGATGATTGATGAATGAATAAATAAGAAAAAAAATATCTAATCCGGTGCTGTTGGGTGTAGGATTTTTTTTTGGATGGGTGGGGACCAGCACACGTTGACGATTCTTTTTGCTTTTTCTTGCTTTGCCCTTTCGTTTCCCACTTTAGCTGTTAATCTTTGAAAAATATAAATTTGGTACTATTATTCCTAAGTTGGCCCTATTTTTTATTTTAGTGACGGTCGATATTAGAAGGTTAGAAGCTTTGAATTTTCCTTCTCTTGGCCAAAAAAATACACTAAATTTTGTTTTAGTTCTCGTACACTACTGGTCTATGCCTACTCCATGGCTAAGAAGCTACTATATCTATATCTATAATAATATATGTGCTTTCATAGTGTCAATTTATTTATAAAAATAAAATAATTGCTTCATTTCATCCGACCAATACAAATAAAATATATATATGTGCTTCATAATGTCAATTTATAAATTAATTAAAATGCAAATAAGTATCTCTAAAAAAATGCAAATAAGTAGATATTGACTTTTTTCCTGTCCAATAAAAAAAAATTGACTTAAAGGAAATTATATATATATATGGGCAAATTTATATATGCTAGTAACAATAAACTAGTAGTGCTTGACTTGAAATTGGAAAACTTACCGAAGCCAAATATATATGTTTTTGGAAGTCTAACGCTTGAATTTGCTTTCTCCACCCTAAAGATACACATCACACATGCAATGATGCAATTGAAAATTTGAGATGGAATTGTTAATGTCATGAGCTAACTCTTTGTGTAGTTTTTAATAAGAGTAAAATTTATCAATAAATAGAAAAGTTTATCAAGCTTACATTTTGAATATCCATAAAGAAATGACTAACTCTTTTTTTTTCTTTTGATGATGAAATGACCAACTCTATAGACAATTCGTCACCATTAAAATCCAACTATTGAGTCTAATCCCTCTTTCTACAAAAATAAATATTCATGGAATAATGGTAGACTAAAAGTACTAGCCAACCCAATGGCCTACTTGCACATATAAAAATGGGGAACAAAAAAAGGAAATTGATTCTCATTGCTTTATAGTGTTATTGCAAATTTGCAATTACAATGCTTTTTGCAGGCAATATTCCTATATGGAGTATTACATAAATCAAAATAAAAACAAGCTTCCATTGTCATTAAATTAAGAAATCAGTATGTGCAACAACAACAAAAAAAAAAAATCAATCATTCGCATTTTGATATACTCCATTTCACAACCAATTCATTAAGAGTGAAATTTCATCAAGTATACACACACACACTTAAGAGTATAACATATTCTTGTTTGAATAAATAGAATAACTAAAGGTGTGATTATATCGTTACATGGTTAAGTTTCACTTTTACTTTTCTTAGTACATACATGATACTATGCTATGAATATATCAAAGTTTAAATGTGCAATCTCAAGTGTGAGCTCACTATTAGTGACTTTTTTGTGACATGTGAATATATATATATATATATATGCCCTCATGTCTTCATGTAATCTATTTGTTAATGTTACATAATGATGCATGCTCAAGTTTATAAATTTTCCATGTGTACACAAGTAAAAATAAAAATAAAGGTGAGCATGGACTCTTGACTTAAGGATTGGAGTGCCAAACTTACTCCGGCACAACAAGGTTTCAAACCCTTATCATGTCATTTTTTCACCCCTTAATTGTAGTGTAAATATTGTTTATTCTAATGTGAAAATAAAAGTATTGCATAATAATTCAATGGGTAGTGAATGTGTATATCCCTACAAGCCTTGAGTGCCCTTGTAGAAAAATTAAGTCATTTATAGCTTTTTCCTTTTGTTATTTTTTTTTAAACTAAACTAACCATTGATGTTCGACAACTATATTGGATATCGATTTCGGAATCAAGCCGCATCAGATCTCATATGAAGAAAAACGCTATTAACATCTATTTTCGTCATTCACAAAACTCAAATCAAAACACTGTTTAAGAAACATTAAACTCATTCCACTCGATTTAGTATGTGCTGATTCTTTTTGTTATCAATGACATTAATGTAAACTTGAAAAAGACATTATGGGAAAAATAATGGTAAGAAGCAGAACTTGAGGAATTTAAGAAGTAGATTTTGTATGACCCAAGAGAAGAAGAAAGATTTTTTATTTTTGAAGTTGGAAAATGGAAAATTTTGAGATAAAATGTACGATAACAAAATATCACAAATATTGGTTAGGGGGTGCACCAAGAGTGGACCATAGGTCCATAGCTCAGTAGCCTCCAATCAGGAGTCACGGCTGGGGCTTAGTAAAAAGCCTAAGCTCTGGAAGGCTGGAACCCTACCCCATTTCCGCGCCTTTCGACCCACGTTTTCAAAACCATCCCCAATTCCCTCCCTCATTTTCCCGCTTCGTCTCTCTCCTTAAAATATCACACCCTAATTTCCCGAACGGCAAAAAAACCCTATTTCCCTCTCAGTCTCCAAGAAAACAAAATAAATTTTCCATTTCCCTCTTTCCCTCCCGCTTCCGCCTTCCAACCATGAACCGGAGAACCCGATCCTTGGCCAGGCATTCCGTGACTGGATCCGAGCCCTTCCTGAAGTACCTCAAACCCGGTGCCCTGGCTCGCCTCAGAGACTCACGAATCAGCACCGCTAGATCGCACCGGATCAGCTCCATCGTTCAGATCTCTCCTTCCGCTCCACCATCTAACGACGGTCAAAGTTACTCGGTAACCGCCGATGGTATCCCTTGCTTCCTGGCGACGGCGAGAGTCTACGGGCCCAGATGTATCCAGAGGAAGAAGCTAATAGCAGGAAAAGGAATGCTGTTCTTAAATTCAACACAGTCGGCTCTCGATTTGCCCAATCCGGTTGTGGATTTGTTAACTAGTGAATGAAATTAGCCCAATCTGTGTATTTTATCTTTTCTTAATTTTTCTCCGTTTTGTAGCCCTAGGTTGTAGATTTGGTCACTCCGTTCTGTCTTATAGAACCATAAATGAAATAAATAATAGTGATCAATTTGTAGTTCTCAGTATCTTATACTGTTTTCTGATCTGTTTGAAGAATTTAATCTTAATTGAAAGCTTTCACTTCAGTCATGAAAAGGGGAAACAGACTGTTTGGTAAATGTTTGATGAATAGTATTTGGTTAAGTAACTTTATTACTTTATGATCTGTTATAGCTTAAACTATATTTTGATATTCAGAAGTGGTAGATTAGCAGAATTGTTTGTTGATTCTTGGTATGTAAGAAATTGATGCTTAATTGGTCACTAAAACTGGAAACTCAGGGGTTTGCTTGAGTTCATTTAGTTTTAGTCCATAGCAGGATGAATGGAAGCTGAGAAATCTTGCAAATGTTCCATTTTAGATAAGTATTAACAGAATGGCTATTGGCACCTAAATTTGCTCTAGAGGAAAATCAAATTATACTTTTTTTTGGTTTCTGATAATGCAATCTCTCACCCTGGCAATGGCTTCCTTATGAGCAACTATGGTTCCAAGACCATAGCCCCATAGGCATTGCCAGAATACAGGCAAGTAAGATGATTGATAGCCCTGTTTCACTCCCATAAGCCCTTCATCGCGAGCAACGGATGGATTTCATTGATATTGAGATGTTTTGCTATGGGTTTATATATGTTGCTAATTGCAGGCTTTTATAATTTGCCTAATAAGCTCTTTTGAGAATTTATAACATATATGGCAGTATTATTTGTGGCATCTTCTCCCCTAGTCACCAATGTTCCTTGCTCTATCAGTCATCTAGCAAATGCTTGATGAGTGGCTTATCTCTTCTAACATTAATTCATGGATTGACAATGTTTGTTAGAAAGAAAGTCATCATCTTATGCTTGCTGACCAAAGTTTAGACTGGCTTAGCAAGTATTCTATGCTTCCTCAGTTTCTAAAACTGAAGAAAACTGGAATCCTTAAAACTTATAGCTTACCAAAATGATTCAATGAAAATTGAAAACTAAATTTTACCGTCCAAATTTTCTTTTGTTTTAATAATAAAAGCCACAAACGGTTAGCAACATTCCGTTGTAGTCTAGTTGGTTAGGATACTCGGCTCTCACCCGAGAGACCCGGGTTCAAGTCCCGGCAACGGAAATTTCCTTTTTCCTTTTTTTCGGCCGAAGCCCAAATTCCGGTTTCTTGGGCTTTTTTTTTTCCTTTTCTTCTTCTCGTCCAAATCGGGCTTCTAGGCTCTAGCTTCTCGGTCGTGGATTTTGCTGGGTTAATTTGCTTTAAAACTGAAACGGCGCCGTTGTACTAATCAATAGCCTAGCTGTTGTCTATTTAAAACACAGATTGTTCGTGGACTGTGACTCTTGTGCGTAGTAAGCAAGCGAAGCGAAGCAGAAAAATTTGAAGTTTTAACAATGGCGGAACCTAAAACCAAATACGATCGTCAGCTCAGGTAACTTCTCGAACTATAATTAGATTATATTTCCCTTTTTTATTCTTTATTTTAATTTGGAAGTTTCTATCTATGAAAAAGAAAAGATAAACTGTAAAAAGATTTCAAGTCTTAATAGATTTTTTTTTCCTCCCAAATTATCTAAGTTGCTTTGCCTATTTGCAATATTAACAAATTTTGAAAATAAATAATTAAATGGTAGGATCTGGGGTGAACAAGGGCAAGCTGCTCTAGAGAAAGCCAGCATATGTTTACTAAATTGTGGGCCAACTGGTTCTGAGACTTTGAAGAATCTTGTTCTTGGTGGTGTTGGAAGCATTACTATAGTTGATGGATCTAAGGTTGAACAGGGTGACCTTGGAAATAATTTTATGGGTAAGTTTTCAAATCTTTTCAACCCCTTTGTTTCACTTGCTTTAATCTACTTCTTTTTAAGTAAAACTAATAATCTCGTGTTTGTTTTTTCTGGGTTAGTGGATGAGTCAAGTCTTAATCAGTCAAAGGCCAAGTGTGTTTGTTCATTCCTGCAAGAGCTAAACGATGCTGTTAAAGCTAAGTTTATTGAAGAGTATCCGGAGGCTTTGATCAATACGAACCCATCTTTCTTTTCGCAATTTACCTTGGTTGTAGCCACTCAGGTATCCTATCTTCCCTTTTCTTAGCTAATTATTACTTTAAGCGATGGAGTTCACTCTTATCTTTAATCTCTTTAGCTGCTATAAGTTACATCAGTTTCTTTTCTAGTGGTAGTCTCGTTTTTTATTGATGTATCTGTTCAGCTTTATTTGCCTCTGTGTGTTGCTTTGTTTCTTGTAAAAGAATTGCATGGTTCTACGCTTTGTTGTCTTATGATCCATTCCGTTTGACCATGCTGTCGGTTTCAGCTTGTGGAAGAATCTATGGTGAAGCTCGATAGAATCTGTAGAGAGGCAAATGTTATGTTGATTTTTGCTCGCTCATATGGCCTAACAGGTTTAGTTCGAATCAGTGTGAAGGTAACATGTTGTAGTTTTTCGTTGCATACATAGTCATCTAAAGATGGATATCTTACTAATGTTTAATATATATCAGCATTAAAAGACTTGGATTTTAATTGGACTATAGAAAATAAAGGAAAAGGTCTTATAATAATCCTTAAGTTTTCTTGTGGCAGGAACATACTGTGATTGAGTCTAAGCCTGATCATTTTCTAGATGACCTTCGGTTGAATAACCCATGGCCTGAGCTGAGAGAGTATGGATTCTTTTCTATTATGTTGTTTTCTTTGCAGTGGATGGTTATATCTATTTGCTATTGCTTTGCACTATCATGGATTAGACATTGGGTAGAAATATTAGGTTGACATTATGATGTAAATTTAACTGTTAAAACATTAGATAGAAAATCCATTAATTCATTTCTTTGTGACACCTGATCTCATCTATGTAAAGCCATATACTCTCCCCCCTTATGGTCATTGGTATTATACTTTTTTTTTTTTTTGAATAAGTATTATACTTGATTTCTTAATAAGGGTGATAAGTAGTCTTATTTTCAATGATGTCAGGATGAAACTGTACTGTTGGTATATCCTCAAGAAATTTGTAATTTATATGATTGTATCTTTTTCTCAGTACTTTTGCCTCTGATGTGGTCTTAGAAAGTATGCAAGTATCATTGAACTCCAATCTTATACCCTTTCGTTTTCCGTAGTAGGATTCTGACTGGCATTTACGTATAATAGGTTTGCCGAAGCTATTGACCTAAATGTGCAAGACCCGGTTGCTCATAAGCACATACCATATGTTGCCATCCTTGTGAATATGGCTGATGAGTGGAGAAAAAGCCATGGAACTCTTCCATCAACCAGGGAAGAGAAAAGGGAGTTTAAGGTTTGTAAATTTCTGCATATCTTATCTGTTAGATTTTGTTTTTGTGATTTATGTCAGTGAGATTTAGTTATTGTACATTTTAGGAACTTCTAAAAGCCAGGATGGTTTCGATGGATGAAGATAACTATAAAGAAGCTATTGATGCCTCCTTCAAATTGTTTGCTACTCCAGGAATCAGTAAGTTGTCTTAAGCAGAAGCACGGGTTAAAGTTTTGAAAGATAGAGAGATTTCATAGAAATTTTGTCTCATTTGGAAATAGAATGAAAAAGTTAATTAGTTTATGGAAGGTTTGGTGTCTGCCACTGCCTTGCGTTATGTAATTCAGTTAACTGACTCATGGAAACACTTTTTGTTTGGGATTAGAGTTGGTATTGCTCTCATACATTAGGTTTATTAGGGAAAAGAAAAAAGTTGAGGCACCTGGTTCTTCATTCATATATGCAAAATAGATTGAGTGGGGAAAGTTCCTTCTTCATGATTGGATAGTTACTTTTTTTATGAAGCTTCTATATCTAATTGTCAGGCAGTCTTATTTACCTATAATATTACTTGTTTTTCTGTTTGAGCGGGTATCAACTGCAAAAATCAAACTCCACTTTGATGGTGGTAACCTCCCTCTCTGTTTCTTTTTATCTCAGGTTCTGATTTGCAGCAGATTATTAATGATAGTTGTGCTGAAGTTGGTTCCAGTTCTTCTGACTTTTGGGTGATGGTAGCAGCTTTAAAGGTTGGTGATTTGAAACATAACTTGCATTTGCAATAAGCTTAATTCATTGCTCCACTCTCCTCAGTTTACAGCGGCCACTGGCATTGGTCACAGTGTCACTCACGCAATATTCTTGGTGATATTATGTTGGCTATGGCAGTTGGTTCAAAAGGATTGAATGTTTAATCAATGTGCATCTGGATATAAATTTTCATGATTGCCCTTCAACTTAAATTCCTATAAGCTCCTGCAAGTCTCTCTTAATTGGATATAGACATTTACTCCTTGCACTTGTGCCCTTTATGCAGGAATTCATTGCAAATGAAGGTGGTGGGGAGGCACCACTTGAGGGGTCAATACCAGATATGACCTCTTCAACTGAGTAAGTGATCTATGTCTACAAAATCTGTAGCTGTTCCTTTTCTCCAAATTGAGGATAATTGCTCTATCGGTCTTCTTTTTCAGGCATTATGTCAACTTGCAGAAGCTATATCAGGCTAAATCTGAGGCAGATTTTCTTGTCATTGAACAACGAGTTAGGAATATTCTTAAGAAAATTGGCAAAGATCCAGATAGTATCACAAAAGCAACTATAAAAAGCTTCTGTAAAAATGCAAGGAAACTTAAAGTAAGTGTTTGGATTTGTCTATTATCTTATAGTCCAACATGCTACATATATCCTGATTAATATGAGAAGCAATTTGATTTTAAATGTCATAATCTATCACAATTCAAAGTATAACGCTCGGGAAGACCTAGAAAATATATATTCTACATCGTTAGATGTTCTTTGCTATTATAATTTTTTATCTTAATATTACTAGTTCATAACAATCAGCTGTTATGGTGGCCTGGCTTCTTATTATCAATTATTTTGTCTATTTAGATCTTCCTGCACTCTACTTTTATTATCAGCATCCCACATGCATGGATATCTATTGTTATAATAAATAGAATGTTGTATAATATGTTCCTTAGTTGTCATTCTATTGACTATTCTATACAGATCATACTGAGCAATGGGTCTTGTGGGATCCCCTTAGCTGACTGATGAGCACACACGCAAATAAATAATAATAATAATAATAAAAGAAGCATAACCTAGGGTTGATATATAACCTGTTTTTGGCAGATTATGTAGAAGTTTTCATTTCTGTATTGCTCCTTGACTTGAGGCATTCTAATCTTTACTTTGTAGGTTTGCAGGTATCGCCCCGTTGAGGATGAGTATAATAATCCATCGCTTCCTGAGCTGCAAAAGTATTTAACTGATGAAGATTACAGGTACCTGTGATCTTATTTCATTCAGATGAGTAATAGGTTAACAATGCATCAGAGGATTCTATCTGTTATCTAACATGATTAAACTAAGTGAACTTGCCAGGTCTTATATCCATGTTCATCACGTTATTGTTATATTTCTCTGATTGTTTATTTTTTTCAAATCCTATAGGTCAATTAGCATAGACTGTTGTCAGGAGAAACATCTAGTTAGGTATTTACCTTTCCAGCTTTTGATGTCTGGGGACATATTGCTTTGATTTTTTCTGATTTGGGGCTTTAACTCTAAAAAATCAGAATTTCCACAACTATTCCAAGTTAAAAACTTAAGTTTAATTGATGTAACGATGCTTTTTTGTTTTTTTCCTTCATACTTCTTTTTCATATGTTAAAGAAGTAAACCTTATCAAAAGTTATCAGCATTGCACGATCTTCATAAACCTAAGATCTTGTGTTTATCTGTGGCAGTATTGCAGTTGGATTCTATATTCTTCTAAGAGCTGTTGATCGCTATGCTGCAAATTTCAACAGTTTTCCTGGGCAGTTTGATGGGTAGGTCTAACTCATCTTAAATTTTTCTTTTTGATGCCATAACCTGAGCTTTGCATGCTAACCATGTGTTTATTGTTTTGCAGTGGAATGGATGAGGATATATCTCGGTTAAAAACTACAGCCGTTAGTCTACTTAATGATTTGGGTTGCAATGGCTTAACATTGACAGAGGACCTTATAAATGAAATGTGCCGATTTGGTGCAGCAGAGCTCCATGCAGTTGCTGCCATCATTGGAGGAATCGCATCACAGGAGGTGATCAAGGTATGTCATTTTAGTCTTTTGTCGGCTCCTTCATGTTGCCATGATTTACATGGGCAGTTATGGGAAAATGTTGGTGTTACTTATATGTACCCTGAATATGTCATTTTAGTCTTTTGTCAGCTCCTTTGTGTTGCCATGATTTACATGAGCAGTTTATGGGGAAATGTTGGTGTCACTTATATGTACCATGAATTGCCATTCTTGCAGCTTATTACAAAACAGTTTGTTCCATTGTCTGGCACTTACATATTCAATGGCATTGATCAAAAGTCTCAGTTGTTGACTCTGTATTAGAACTTCAAGCTAGCAAATTTTTCGAGGTAAACGGTTTATTTTTCTCCCTCATATAGTGCATCAACCATTCGTTTTATCCATTTTTCAACCGAATACATGTTTTAACTCCTGTTTTTTCATGGCAGATTTTTCATGCGATAGGTTGAGCAAATATATGCACGTATAGCTTTCGTCGCCTCGCTTATAGAAGATTTTTGGGATTGAGGCATTATTTGCATCTTTGCAACGGATATGTATGTGTTTTCATGGAGATAATTACACTATAGTTTATGTAACCATGATTCGGAACAAGTAGGAGAGAGAAACAATTAAAGAGGAGAATTGAAGAGTATATGAGATCTCAAACATTCTTGAACAAAGTTACAGGCGCAAAGCTAATGTTCATTCTTTCTTCTCTTTCCCACACCGCTATTCTTTTTTTCCTTTCATTTTTTAAAATACATTTATTACATGTCTCTTTTTATACTGATTAAGCTTTCTGCTTTCACTAAAAAATTGTGGTTTAGAGTTTAGACAAGCTATTTTAGAAATATGTGCTTCGAAAACTTTCAGTGTAGATAAATACCATTCACAATGAAATAATTTATTCATACTTAGGTCACAGGGTTAAAGAGTTTGCATGCCTAAATTTTCCTATATAATTCTCAAACTCAACTAAAACACTTGTAACAATGTTGATGAGCTTGAATACAGATTAGTCATCAATGCCTTGTATAAAAAATAAGTTTGCCAAACATTGAATCACTAGGCCAGTGCTTCCATCCTTCCGGTGGAATAAGAAGTCATGAAACAGTTCCCAATCTAGCAGACCTGTATGAAGATCATTGTGAATTGAGTCGGTCAAAAAGCTTAATCCAACTGCCATATGTATAGAAATCTCAATAATCATGGTTAGGGTTGGAAAAGGAGAAAAAGGAACATACCCGAGACGATCATCACCAATGTTCAAGCCTCTTTCCTAGTTATCCTGTCATTTTAACAAATAGGATAACGATTAGAAAAATGGGTTAGAAAAAGCAATCTGAAGCGCAATCCAAAACCTTGATCCAAATGGGAAAATAAGCAAACACAAGGTTCAATTCCGGGGTAGTAACCATGTAAGATTCAAGCTGAGCGAGGAACAAATAGGTGCACAATCCTATTCCAAAATAACATTAATGGGCAGTACTTCCTCACCTGAAGCAATAAATTCCCAAAGCTGTCGTAATTTCGTGAATAACTGATGTGGCGAAATGCAAGTAGAGTGACCCTGTTTAACAAAAGACACATCAGACTATATAGCAGCATAAAAATTAAATAAAAGGTAGAAGAATCAAATGACAGGTCAAATAGAGAATGACGGATTAAAATGCTAACCGATAACACTAATTACTATTAAAAAGAAAGATCTCATTTTCAAGTACATTACTAGTTCAAACTTCAATTGATTGAAGAGATATAGGAACAAAGTTGCATAGAAGACCCAGCTTGTACTCTTCCTAACTAGAACAACTAAATAAGGAAGCAGTCAATACCTGTGAATACACAGTAACCAAGAAGAACCCAGAACTCATCGACTAAAGGAACACTGGAGAAAAAGAGGGAAAAAGAACAATTAGCCTTCAAGCTCACTGAGATTAGAGATACAACTAAAACGGCATGGCACCGTATACAGGCCAGTGAGCAAAATCTAACAAACACATACCCGTCATTCAGTCTAGCTGTAAGAGCATTTGCAATTGCCAATGGAAGATACAAGAGTGACTGAAAGCAAAGCACGTAAAACACAGAAGAGTTAAACATTTTGTAACCATGTATTCAAGCCCATCAGAAAGTAGTTTAAGATTGAATTCTTCTCTCCTAAATAGCAAGAATCACAGTTCCTTTAGATAAAGAAACGAATAAAAAGTACAAATATATATCCCTATAGATGAAACAAAATCAAAAAGGAAAAAAAAAAGTGTATTTGCTTGAAGAGGTTAAATTCCATGGTACTAGTTTTTTGAGCTTCAAAAGCAGTACAGGAGGGTAAAGGTGCAAAAGTAACAAGCTGCCACTGTTCATCTCAAATTCAGGATTTAGTCTACTGCTTGTTTGCAAAAAATGAAAAGCCAACTCAATCGTATAGTAAGGCTAGCTTAGCTATATCATGCTTGAAGCTGAGCAAAAAGTTCATATACTGTAGATACTTTTTAATTGTCTTATAGTTTAACTCAATTATAATGCTAATGTAACAAAGTGCATCTTTGAAGTCAGTTGATTTAATCTTAACATTAAGATCACTCAAGCTCAAGATGACCTTAGAAAATCTGTCAGAAAATAAGTCTCTCTGTTAAGCCTCTACCACATTGCTTTGGTTTGATCAGAATATGTTGATTCAAAAGAATGCTACATACCATGCACATATTAGTCTTCAGTCCCTTGGGTTCATCACACAAGTGAGCCAAAATCATCCGTCCCTGTCAAAACAATTTCCCTTAGTAATTATGTGAACTAGAACATCCTCTACCTTAGACTGCAGAATAAATGGTTTTAGGTGTTGTTCACAAAAAGTAAATTCCTAAAGCCTAGGGAAAATCTGCAACACAAGCAACATATATAGAAGTGTTGGAGGTGAAAAAGGAAAAGAATAAAACAATAAATTGCTATATACATAGGTAAGAAACTAGGAATTCAGAAGAATTAGAGATATAGTGTTCTAAACATAAAAGAGTCAGAGTCAACAGTTCGCGAGTAGATGCCGATGACGGCCAAAAGGAGGACATGGTTCACAGTAAAGAAATCAAACGACTAGATATCAACTCCTTATTTTATAACAAACTAGGAATTCAGAAGTATTAGAAGATTTTCCATAAACTAGCAAACTTACCACAAGGAAACCAAATGCAAGTCCAGTTCCCAGTACAACCAAATGTGGGTAACTTCCCATAATATCAGAGGGAGACAGATAATCCCTTCACATTCACAGTAAGAAAAATGGAATAAAAGTCAATGTAAGGCCTTCATGAGCAAAAATATAAAGCCAGCATTGCTAAAGGGAAAAAGGGAGAGCTTCATTTTACCAAACTAGCACTCCTCCCATGAGTACAACAAAAGGGTAAAGCTGGAAAGAAAGAACACAAAACATCTAATAAGCATTTGAGCATACTTGGAATAAGAAAAAAAGACAAAAAGTTACAGAATTACCATTGCTAATGCCAGTATCATGCTTCCTTTTCTTGCCTGGACCACCTTATGGACATTGCTTACGCTGCAGAAGAAACCGTTCAAGCACATAAGAGAAAATAATGCTGACATTAACCAATGAGATGAAGTATCAACAAAATAAAGAACCCTAGAGTGACACAAGATGGTCTAAGGATAGAAATCTTGGCCTCGAAGCAAAAATCTTTTGGCAGTCATATTGGGCCTATGAAGAAAAAGTCTTTGGCAGTCATCAAAGATTTGGATTTTCAAGGCCATGAGTTCAATATAAGTCGTTAATGATGACAATTTTGCTACAAGAATGACAAAAAAGAAAAACATAAGAAGTTTCAGTTGAAAGATCAGAATAAAACTGGCTGAAAAGGTAGACGATGTTCTCCAAAAGCTAAAGTAAATGAACCATATAATCCACACGTTTTAATACAAGAATACCAAAAAGAAAGTGAGAGAGCTTCAGTTGGGAAAGACTGAACTAATTTAACCATTTGGGATGTGGATAACCACTTACTTGAAAGTAACTGTAGGTATAACAGCAAATGCTATCATCAAAAACAACACAGCTCTGTAGGTCGGAATTTCTGCCACAATAAGGAAAATAAAGTAAATAAGCAACAAGAACAGTCCAAGAAAAGAATGACAAAAGCAACAAATACGCCAATGATATCCAAAATCCAAGGACAAGATAGAAAATAATGGAAAAAGAAAAAGGAGAAAGAACAATATGCTGAGCTTGACTTGCATATCTCAAGACAAAATGCTACATAAAAACAACTAAACAATTATCAGTTCCATACACAGATGACACTGTCAGCACCTAAACAGACAACTTCAATCCGGCAAACCTAGTCATCATATCTTATATTTAAGCACACATGGAAAAGATAACTTTGAGCTAAATTCATCATATCTTATAACTCATAATGCTTATTTATATTAATAATTTTCCAAGCAATAACTGATCATTGTCACTAAGATCTCCCATATATTGCATTTAAAGGAATCGTGCCATGTCAACTAATAAAGACATTAACTGATGATTGTTCAATTGAAGTAAAAGAAATCATTAAAAAGTACCATTAACAAAGGGTAGCCAACTGAACAAGGGCATGGACTTCCCAAATTGCTGTGCCCACCACTCAGCACCTTAAGGGAAAAAAAGATATATCAGAAAATTGATAAGTTAAAGGACCAAGAAAAAATATACACAATGCAAGATGCATGAGATCCTATTAAAACAAAGTTATCAGAGTAAAGGCTGTTAAAGATACGAAATAACAAATCAGGTGAGGAAGCATACCAACAAATCCGGTAATGAAGTGGACTGTATATATGAGTGCAAGACCCTCAGTAGGCCCGTTAACTACAGGAAGGATAAGCGTATTGGTAAAATAGCTGCAAAAAAAATTCAAAAGAAGAAGTATTAGCACTGGCCCACAGAACTTTCAACTGCATGCCACAAAAACAACTGGTGAAGGTTATAAGAAAAAGAAACCATGTCTGCCTTGTTTGTTAAAAGGGAAAACAAAGGATGAAAGTACATTGTGGATTACTTACTGTTCCCATGTAGCTCCATAAAATGGAACAGCTGAAATTACCCAGAACCAGAAGGTGTCCCTCCCGCACATAGCAGTGCTCCCAAAAGCCATGCTTTCAAACTGTAAAACTAATCAGTCTTTACATATTGGAGGAATTTTATCAGCCATTATTACGTAATGTCAACAAGTTAAATACATACCGCACATGCGAGCGCATCACACCCTGTAATGATTCAAGATTCCATTAGAATCTGTGCTAAATTTGTAGCAAACGTTGGAGAAAACTCACAATAAAGTGAAATTACCGTGGTCAAAAAGCTCTCCAAGTGGACTAGAGGAATTTGTTCGTCTGGCTTGCTTCCCATCAACAGCATCGAAAGTCTAGCATGTAATGATTAGTACGTCAAAAAAACCCATACAGAAACTAAGAGTCTAAGAGTAAAACATTCATAACATTCATAACATTCATAACATTCACACTCTCGCTCCTTGCCCAAACGACCAATGGAATAAGAAAGAATTTAAAAAACGTAGCCGGCAAGAGTGAGGGCTAAACCTGATACAAAAATAGAAGTAACCCATGAGCAAAATGAACCCATCTTGGTGGGGGCGAATCCAACTGAGGCGAATAAATCTGAAAGAGGAAAACAAATTAAAAACTGAATCAAAAGAAATATAACTCTTTATCTAAAATTACATGTTTGCGGAGAAATAGAAAAAGATATGGTTCGTACAGGTCATTAAATCAACATAATTAAGTCATATCAAGGCTTTTCTCAGCATTTAGACTTATGCTACCACTTTTAACCACAAATTAATGTTAAGACCATGATAAAAAAATCTATCAAATTTCATAAGAAAATACTCAGTATATCTATCAAAATCAACACCAAAAACCCTCCAATCCAATTGCATCATGAGGAAATGACTAAAATAGATGTTTTAGAAGATAGACCGCACAATGCCAACCCTTCAAATCTGAAAAGCTGGAAGATGTTCATTGACACAAACTGAAACATAAAGATTAACACAAGATGATGCAGGGATTTAACGAAAACAAGGAGAGAGAATTTCCTACTTACATAGCCAAGCAGTGCAGATGTAACCAAGAACATAAAACCTGTAAGTGTTATCTTAAGAAACAAAAGCAAAACAAATTAGTACCATACCATTAAAGTTTACATCTAAATTTGAAAATACATGAGGTGCATGTATGTATGTGTAAAAACACGCTTGTATGGACACTGAAACTTAGCAATTTAAGTAGAAAGGACTGCATACCATGTTTGGTCTGGAAAAGATGCCAAGCCGGATGCGTACACAGCATACAAACACAAATACATTAGTGCCAGCAAATATCAGTAAAAAAAAGAAAATATTTAAAGTTCAATTGAAGTATGATATAGTGATTAAAACTGTAATTTCCACACGAAAATAAATTCATTCCCTGCCTCTTAGATACTGTATCATACAAGCATGAATTATCATTTTCATACAGGTATCGATGGAGATGCTTTTTAGAACAAACAAGAACCACAGAGCTGACCAAGGCAAGCATCAGATAAATTATGGATTTTGAAAACATGAAAAATTTGAACAACTTACGGCATCCAAAGAGGGAAGAAGGTGACAACCCTGCTCCAGAAGGGTTGCAGTACATATTTAGCAAGGTAAGAGTGATCCACACCGCTATATTTGTATCTATGCAAAGCTGCTACACCATGTGCACCTATATAACCCATTCTTCCTTTTCACAAGTTTTCCAAGTCCTGTATAACTCAAGAAAAAATTCCATCAGTATTTCAAGCAAGTTGGGTATTGATAAAAATGTCTCATAACAAGAAGAAAATGCAAACCCAACAAGGAAATTAAGAGAAAAACTTCACTGAGATCAACTTAAAGATATACCCATGTTGATTTTGTACCAAAAAGATTTACTTTTCTAATAAAGTAGACAACTTTTATTTCAATATATTCCAAGACTTTTGGCATAAAGAGACTGCATAAATATTTGATTTTCCACTACCTTGAAAGCTTAAGAAATGATAGAAAGAACAGAGATATAACGAGATGAGTTACTCCAAATCATGCAAAGTATGGGTTTTGAATTGAAAAAATGGAACAAAACGATCATAAATAAAAATCAGAGCAAATCTGAGACTCAAAAGCAGGGAATAGAAACAGAACAAAGAAAGCAAAAGCAATGAGAAATGGGAAAACCCCGAAAGAGATTTGTATATCTACCTGTTGAAAGCAGAGATCAAGAGAGAGATTGCAATTTGAAAAATACTGTCGAACAAATCAAATCAACTAAGACAAGGGCAGTTTTTTTTTTCTCTCTCTCTCTCTCTCTCTCCCGCCCTTAAAACATGACGAAGTAGGAAACAGAGGGGAAAGTTTTTTTATACTCTTGACAGAAAAAAGGGCAAAAAAACAGAAAAGCGAATCAAAGGGAACGGTCCTTTTTATTTACTTGTCTTTGTTCTTCCCCTTTTACTCGTTTTATTATACCTAAGGTGGTGAACTGGTGGTGATGAATTATGATTTTATTTACTAGTATTTTCAAAAATGTAAATTTTACTTTTATGATGAATTATGATTATTTAGTATAGTATTTTCAAAAATGTAAATTTTACTTTTAACCCAAACTGTTATTTTAATTTTTTTTTCTCGATTTTATGTTGCTTTGTTCCTCTTTTACTTATAGGAAAATGAAAATTTAAAAATTAAAATCAACCAATATTTAAATTAAACCAATATTTGTTAAATCAATTTTAAATTTTCATATATAGCAGAGTAAAAATAAATTAAAATCAATTAAAAATCATGTGAGAAATTAAACCAATATTTGTTAAATCAATTATTACAATAGCAAATAATTAAATCACAATTATTACTATGTGCATGCAAAAGCAACTATTAAATTAAAAATGAGCTCTATTCACGTGCAAAATGAAAATTGCTGCTTATTTTAAATTGATGATTATATTGCCAAGGTACTTTTATTTAATTTTGGTATTTATTTAATATAGTATTGCTTTATGTGGTGGAATAAACTTTACATTAATTAGCACTTTTTTATCAAGTGGAATAATATGAAGGCTTCTTTTGAAATTGGGGAATCATATTCTTAAAATTGAATCAACATGTTTATTAACCTGTGAAAGATGGCAAAGTAGAAGTATAATAATAACATAACAAAAGAAAAACTTTTATTAATTTTCTAACTACCATATGATATTATTATTATAATATATGGGGTTTGCCCTCAAAGCCTATATATATTCCTCTTTTGACCTTTTGATTATCTTTTAAGATTTTTTTAGCCATTAATGTCTTAGATGAATTCTCAGATGGGTCAAAAAGTAGGTTGAATTTGCAATTTTCAATGATTTTTGGTTACTCACTTTTCTCGGAAGCAAGTGGGTATTTTTAATTTCACATTTTTGACAATGTGATGATTTTTGTTTGTTTTGAAGTGGACAATTCATTTTCAGGTTCTCCATAAAACTTTTTTTTTTTTACTAAATATATATAGGGTTTTGCTACACGTCCCTCCATTTTGTCACACACAATGTTCTTTTCTGATGTGTCTATCATACGTCAAGCCATATGTCATCATTTTATTGGTTCTAATACACCATTTATAAATTTTAATTTTTCTAACCCTTAAAATAAAATTTTAATTTTAATTTGGGCTAAACTTAGTGAATTAATTATATATTTTATTTCTAAAACCCTATAACAATATTTTTAGTTATGGAATTTACCCTTAAAATGAAAATATAATTTTAATTTGGGGCTAAACTTAGTGAAATTAGTTTTGTATTTTATTTCTAAAACCCTATAACAATAAATTATTAATTTTGAAATTTACCCTTAAAATAAAAAAATTAATTTGGGGCTAA